>WBMW01005902.1:965536-1152690 GCA_013396635.1 Penelope pileata
AAAAAAAAAAAGACAGAGACATTGAAGGGAATCAGGTGAACTGCGGGGTGTGGGACCCATGACATGGATGGACATGAAAAGCCTGTCCAAAACCCACGCCACCTCCTTCTTTAATCAAAGTAAAATCACTGAAAAGGAAGACTTGCACAGCTGGTACAGCAGTGGTAATATTGGACTTCTCCTGGACTGACAGTTTCATTTTTTGCCAAAAAATATTTTTTTTAATACAGTTCTTTCTCAGACTCTCAAAATATATGGTCCAAAAAACTGACATAATTGCCATACTGCCAGCTGTAATAATCTTCTCTGTATCTCCTGTCCTGTGGCATTTTGAGTTTTCTGTTGAGCCCTGGCTTTTGGTGTACAACAACTAGTGAGGAATATGGCTTTCATCTGTGATTTCTAACTGCTTTGGTTGAGACAAACTTGACCACTGAAGGCTCAAAACCCAGAAGGTAAATACCTGAATTTCAGTGTCAGGGTGTAGTAGTAGCACAACAAGCAGTATTGTTGTTTTTAATCCTCTGTGTGTCAAAAGGTATTTTTCATCATTTCAACGGTCTAAAATTCAGCAGACCTGCTTTCAGGGAAGAAGGGCTTCCAGTTTCAGCAGTAACACCATGGGAAGCAATGTCTGCTGATTTTTGCTAAGAATTAATATAAGCAGACTATGCTAAATGCATGTAGTTTGACGAGTTTTATACTGTTTCCCTGCAAGACAGATTATCTTTGCTATAGTTTAATAATTGGAATATGGAGAGAAAATGACAATTTTAAGGTTGGTGACAACTCACATAACTGGGACAAGACTACTACTTTACAAATTTAATTTAAAATATGGAGCCTTTCGTCAAACGTTCTTAAAGAACCCCCGGGGCTAAGCCCCTCACATTTAGAGTTAAAATATAGCTTAAGTAGACATAATGAACTGCAAAGAAGGCTATGTACAAAACATGCTTTAGGAAGCATGAACTAAACCTTGAGTGTGTGTGCACACCTCTTAGCAGCCCGACTGAGACCAATGCCAAGCTCTGATTTCAGCTGAGCAAATCCTGCACTTGGTATTTATTTAGCAACAAGATTTCTGTACCTGGCAGAGACAGGAATAAACAAAATGCAGAACAGAAGCTGCCTGATAGACACAGCATGTCTCACGTTGTTCTTCATTTTCAGGCTTTGTGCACCTTCCTCTGACAGAAACTGGAAGCAGAGGAAGTTCCTCCAAGACCCAAAAAAATTCTTGCAATCCCTCTCACTTTTCGGGCTTATTTTGGGCTAGGGAAAACTTAGCCAAAGAGCTTGGCTGAACGAATACCTTCAAGCGTTTTCTGATCCTGCCACGGTGCTGCCTTCGCAGACCTCAAAATCCCTTCATGCATCATTTATAAATAATCCTCTCCATTGCAAAAGATGGCACGTATTGACTCGGTTCCAGGCGGGAGCCCGCTGCCCAGCTCCTGGCTCTCTGCGCTGACCTGGCGGTTAACTCGGAGCTGCAGTTTGCCCGGAGCACCCTCCTCCACGCTCCATTTCATGCAGAGAGCACAGAGAGCCGGGAGCTTTTGCTTTGCTTCGCTCTTCTTTTTTTTTTTTTTTATGTTTCTAGCGCATGTGGCGTGAAGAATCCCACTTGGGATATGGGTTCATGAACCAGGCTGCATGTGAGCGTGTTTCGGAAACGGCGCAGGAGCATATGCAAGTGAAAATGAGACTGGGAGGGGTGTGACAAGGAATTGTTAGCCCAAGCAGATCCTTCCCAGTGCATCCGTGGGCCTGCCGTACAGCTTTGTTTCTGCTTCTGCAGTGAGCCATCCTACAGCCATGTTACCTGGCATGTACCTGTATTTACACGACAAACGTCGCAGGATGTTAAAAGAAGGTGTTGGAGGAGACCAAACAAGAGAAGACCTGCTGCCTGGCTCTCAGCCTGCTCCTGGGTGATTTCAGTGCTTTCCCCAAGCACCTAGGTGGCATGGCAATTTCAAACTGTGGCCACCACTGTTAGTGCAAGGAATTAAGTGCATAAACAACATTAACTGTAATAGTGTTATAATGTACATAACTTCTTACTAGGGAATTGGAAATTTAAGCTGATGTTTTCTTTCACAGCAGAGGTAGGAAGCCAAGAGAACACGTTAGGTGGTGAAAGTTAGAAGGGAAAAGAACAGTTTTTCTCAGACACTTACAGCAGAATGCCTACAATATTGTACAATAATAAGCTGAAAATACAGACTTTATTTCCCTTCGGAATTCAAATGCTTGTACATCAACAGGGCACCTCTAATATCTAAGTAATAAGCATAGCTGCTCCATAAGGACGCTACTGAAACTCAAATTCCCTCAATACAATTTCAGATTGAGAGTGTGAGCTAGGGGAAGGATAACTTTATTACATTTCATAAGGTTCTGTTAAGCATTTTCTGAATTTAAAGCTAAAGCCACAGCCTCCAGTGGGAGAATGCACTGAACTCTCCTCTTTTAAATCTGCATTTATTTATCTGAAACACTGCCGCTGGACAATGCGAAAGTGCTTTTATTATTTCTGCAGACCTTGAATATTACACTGAAGAGTTCATGGGGGCTGGGAAGAGTGACTGCCACACATACTGGTAATGCAGCTCTTAGGATGTTCTGATTTGTTTGTTTCACTTGGGTACGTATAATGAATGCACCAGCAAAACTGATACAAATCATATGATTTCATTTTCTTCTTGATAGCTGATTATACCAGGCACGCCTGGACAAAAAGCATTTGCTATGCTGCTTGATGAGTCCAGGTACAAACTAATCTGCTGGCCATTAGGTTGTAAGATACGCTAGTGAGCCGCATCGGTGAAATGAGTGTTTCCACAATAGTAATTGAAGAGTTAATGTTTTTTTTTTATTGTCATGGGATGAGTACAATACCTTTGTATCTTCTCAAAGTTTAAGATTAAATGAGTTAGGAGTTCAAGCAAACAAACTGTCTAATCAAACAGCAGACACCCTGTGAGGATTCTCTAAATAAATACTATTGCATTTCAAACCACTGTCTCCAATCGCCAGAATCTCATATTTGTTTATGGTATCCTTGGTTCAAATGGCAGAACCTCCCAATCCAATTAGAAATGCTGAAGGGGTCACTCCGAATTATTGACTGAACTTGCATCAAACCATAAAAAAGACTTTGTAATGAAATAAATATTTACTAATCAGATTATCTACCCAGAGCAACAATCTTTGTTGGTAGGCTGCCATTTATTACGCTTTCAATCAACTCCATGCCTTCTAATTAACCGCATTTTCATCTTTTTATTCTTAATATAGAACCACTTGTCATTCCATGCTCCGGGAGCGAGGTGGGTGCCGGGGTGAGGCGAGAGCTGACGGCGATGCCACCGAGCCCCTTGGCTCCATCTTCTCGCTGTGTGGAGGGCAGGGACCTGCAGCACCCACCCAGGGGTCCCGTGGGACCACCAGCATGCCATAGCACATCCCGATGGAGGTCAGGGCTCTGTATTTAAAACCATCTCACTAGAAATTCATTACACCAGTTTAGAGATGCAAAGGGAAAAATGACGGCTGTTGTGAGACTCCTTCTACCTGTGCGAGGATGCAAGTGTTATTAGCCACACGTGGCAAGCACAGGCTGTTAATTAGGAAAACGAATAAGAAAAAAGGCTTTGTGAGGTGCCTGGGTAAGGATCCAGGTGCTTCTAAGTGTAAAATGTGCTAAGAAAAATGAGCCCTCACAGAGTCTGAGGAGATGGAGTATCACAAACACGCAGTTGCGCTGACAAAACACACACATCTGCTCTGCCAGAACAATTAAGACGCCTGCGTTCAGGAAACAGGGTATGGGATAAATGGCTGCTTGGCTGTGCATCTTCCCAATGACTGCTGTGAGGAAACACCTAACATTCACTGCTGGTACCAAATCCACTTAAAGGCATACATCCATTGCAGCTGCTTGCCTGAGTTAGAAGATGCAGAATGGGCCATCTGAAAATGCCAAAGGCCACATATTTGCTAGAGTCTGTTTCCTTATCTAGATAACTTACTGCTTACACACCCATGATTAGTAGTTTTGCAGATACTTCCTGCATTTCTAAATTTTAAGTCAAGGTATTTTAACATTATCGTGCAAAACAGCCACGGATCCAGCAATGCAACCTGAAGGCCATAAGCTATGTCCTTAACTCACTGCCAAGTGCATAAAAAATCCTACAAGACCATCATCAGTTAATCTGTCTCTTCAAAAGTGACACAGTACATTGACAAAATTAGAAATGCAAGTTTGTTATTTTAATGAGTCACTGACATCTGCTGCTTATTCTTAGTTTTCAGCCGTACTACCCTGTCCTGATATCACAGCTCATGTGATTTTTATTTGGTTACTACTCTTAGCACTGGCTCCGTTCTGTATATTACTTTGACAGCATTTTTCCTCATTCATTATTTAATAATAACTTTTGCTTACGAAGCACATTTCAACACAACTAACTAAACTAAAAGCATGTCCTAATCCTTAATGAAGCCCAAATGCTTCTCCTGGGAGGCAGGTAAGTATCATCATCATTTTCTGGATGGGGAAGCAGATATTAAGTAATTTACCAAGGTCATGCAGCCTGTCAGTGGCACAGCTCAGAAAAAATGCTCTCAGGGACCCTGAGTATCAGTCCCCAAGTGTAAGTGACAACCTTTGTCAGCTTGGCTGCTCCATACGCAGAGCAAAGGTACAGTGGGAGAGCACAAACGTATCATCAGCCATTGCAATATCTCCTGTCACAGACTGCGTCAGGCAAGGCAGCAAATCAAAAACAGAACATGCAGTTTTTGTCCCGTTTTGGACAAGTTCAGGACAAAGACCTAAAGAGGAAGGCCTTGTAGCATGGCCATCTCGTTGACCTCCACAGTTGGCCAACAACAACGTTGGGGTGAGTTAATGCTGAAACAATGGCTGTGCCATGCCCTGCTTGGGAGCCGGAAGGTACCCAGATATTAACAGTGGAATTTTTTTTAAGCCCTGCATTTTTCAGTCTCTTTTCAACTCCACGTTTTTAACAATGATGTTATTTAACACATGCCAGTATGAATAAGTTTATTCTTTCTTCTGATCTGCTCCTATAAAAGGCTCTTGTGTTACAGACTGCCTATAATTCATTAAGCCAAATTCCCTTCCATCTGGAGCTTATACAGTTGTTGAAAAGCTGTCACTATAACCTATTGTCATTGCAACTTTTTATGAACCAACCTACATTTTTATGTCAAAATTTATCTCAACAATTTTGCAGTACTTACTTTCAATTATTTCTATATCATCAGCCTTTAGGTAATGCAGCCTTCAAGATAATACACTGGGATAAACTCCTCTCTCAGGCTCTGTTCATACTGAAAATAAATGCAGTTTTGTATTATAACACGAGCTACACAGAATGAGACACAGCTTCATGTGTACATCCCAGTGGACACATAAACGAATGACATTTATTGATTCCAACCCCCCAAAATGAAACAACTGTAAATAAATGCAATGGTCTATGTTGGAAAGAAAGAATGGCTATAAAAAGAGAATTCTTCTCAATGACAAAAAATGATGCCAGGCTTTCCTCATTTTGTTTTACAAGAGAAAGGCACATACGTATGGAAATTTCACATATTCCAAAGGGCAGACACATAAAATGGTGCAGAGGTAACAGGGTCAAAGACCAACAGAAGCTGCTTTATTTGTCTCAACTCATAGACAGACATCCTTTCCTCCCAGTGCCCTACCCTCTACCAGACCCACATAAAAGGAGATAAAAAATTCAGCACTGAAGGAGTCAAATAACACTCAGTTTTGGCCAACTTGGAAAGGAGCCGGAGAGCCTTACAGCCTGAAATCCCAGTGACAAGGACATGGCCTCAGTCCTAAAATACTGTAATAAAGCTCTTCAGATCACCTTTTCCTGACCTTTTATAATAACTTTACAGCAGAGTATAGCATTGCCTATACTAGAGGGTTATTCTGGCACAAGCTGTACAGATATGACCAAGACTAATTCTGTAGCAAATAGAATGCCAGAATGCTAATACACAAATTAGAAACAACATAGAAACATAGCTGATGGGTAGAGAAACAGGCTTTGGCAAGCCATTCTATCACAAAATTAGCCAAGGGTGTATCTGTGTTTGTAATACAGCTTTATACCAGCATCACAAGCTTTTAAAAAAATAAAAAAATCACAGCCTGAACTGGTACAGTTGGATCAGTAAGATTTAAGTCCTGACTAAGCCCTTGAATTAAAATACTGTTTCTATAGGGGGGAAAAAATATCAGTGTTTTTTGAAAGCTCGGTGTTGTCCAACTAAAATAGTTTAAAATGCAGGACTGGAAAAGGAAGTGTCAGTTTTGGAAGCTACAAAGATCAGCGTGTCTCCAATATGGTATATCTGGCAAAGTGCTGTGCAGTAAAATAACGCATGACACATAACTGCCGAAGCAGTCTTGGGCCAAAATTTGCAATTCTTACTCATCTTGCTCTAAAGCAAGTCTGTCTAATTGAAATGAAGGAGAGGAGCAGAGCTGAGTAGGAACAGTAGGGCTTGGCTCATGTACTATATATGTATCTATATGCTCTGTTGGTAGCTCGACTACAGACCATACAAGTAATTTAACGTTTAATTTCTTTGGTAGAAGTATGCGTGTTTGGGTGGGGAACAGGAACAGATGGAATAAAAGCAATCGCTGTCAGGTTTCACTTTCATAAGACCATCTTTCTGAATATAGACACAGACATCCTCCCCATGCGCTGCATTTTCTTCTTGCAGCACCTCCTGCCTGCTGAGCTGTGGATAGAGACCTTCTTGCGTGAAGCCCAATGCTGATGAACAGCAGAAAGATGGCCTTGTGTGTCTTAGCTGAAGGGGAAGAGGAGGCCTGTTTAACTGAAATCTCTCCACCGATCCCCATAAAATGGTGCAATAGTCACTGAAGAAAACATAAAAGCCCAGTGACTCATATCTTAGCTAGGCTGGACTAACACCATGGGGCCTCACTTAATCAGAAATTGGAACAGAAGTTCCTTAAATCTACCGATAAGTGCTATCAGCCTCTTGTGCTTGCTGTGGTATTGGCTACGTGTTCACAGGCTTTCCACTTTGCACCGACATGGGCTTAATTGCCTTGGTTTTGGAGTGACTTTAAGTCCGAATATAGAGACGCCATTTCAAGGACACATCCAGCCTCAGAAAATCTGTGTGGCACTGCAGTGGCAATTAGGAGAGTGCTGGCAGAGTGCATGCACACCTTACGGCCTCATGATAGCTTCCCAGCTGGGCAGATTCCCACTGTGTAGCCTAGATGGCATTGGACACACCACATGTGTGCTTGGCTTTGTGATGGAAGGAGCAACAAGAGAGGAAAAATATTTCAGTGATACTGAAAGAGCACCCTCCCTGTTACTCTTTTTGGGAGCAAATCACTCTTGGTTCAGTCCTCAGAAGGCGTTACGCTTCCTCGCTCTTTCGCCACGTGGTAATCCAATGGAGAGCATGCTCCACGTGGCACAAGCAGATTTTTCTCCCTCTGTCTTCATCCAGAGAAATCCCTAGCCAGGATATTCTGAGAACTTTTCTTACCTTCTTCTTGACATGCTGTAGCTTGCATGCTGTGGTCTCCTTTCAGGCCCCTTTTTAATAACTCAGACTAACAACAAAACCAAGAGGATGCCGACAGGAGAAAGAGAAACAAACAGATTAGATCATCTATTTAATATCCTCCTGGTGAGCTCACCAGGTCTGAAATAGCAGTGTTTTATAACAGGTATAATCTCTATTTAAAAGCTACAAACTGTGTTCCCAATCAGGGATAAATTCACAGTTCAATCCAGCACCATGGAAGGTGGATCTTATAGGGAGTGTGTGGACAGGAAGCCGGCACGAGAGAGGTAACAGCATGAAGGTGTCTAATTGCTCCCTGTAAAAACAAGTGGTAAATACAAAACAAAGTTTGCTGCACAGTAAATGGCCATGAGCTGTCAGTGAGCATATTTAGAAGATTCATAACCAGCAGAAAAATGAAATTCTGAAAGGGCCTCCTCTACAGTGGTGGAGATCAAGACTCCACCTGCTTTCCAGGTAGAACTTCATACATTTATGGATCTACTTCAAATAATGTGATTCCATGCAATGTCAAGAGTTTGCATTAAAGGAGCAGAAAGATTCTTTCCAGATCTGTATCTTATGGGGGAAAAATCTTATCCCTTAAAAGACTTTTAGGCCAGTTTCTGTGTAAATAAATGCAGGCCCGTGACCAAGGAAGTAACTACCTTTAGATGGCTAAAATGCTTTTAAATGCCCAGGCACCTCGGCTTGGATGTAACAAAGCAGCAACAGGCATATTTAGTATTACTCCTCAAGCCTTTTCCTGCTAACTCATCTCACCACAGAATTTTTGCATACTTTAAAATAGACATCACAAAATTCTTCTTTTAATTAGGTTAACTGATGTTCTGCGACCACAAAACCCACAGGTTTCTAAAGGATATGCAAACCTTCTTAGAAGTATAAGGGCAAACATCCAGCAGAGGAGTTACATCTGCTCTCAAGGGAAGATTCTTTCTGGCAATTTAACTTCAAAAAAACCCAAGATCAAGACCTTAAAGGAGCATGAGGAAACCATCACCCACAGCCTTCTCAATGGACCAACCTTATCTGCAAAAATCCATGATTACGCTGCAGTAAGTGAAGAGGATCTTCAAAGGAAAGTATAATATAAAGATTTGAAAAATTATTTTTTTTGGCTTTAATGATGGGAAGATCAGAAATGGGGAGAATCTTTGGGAGGACCCCTGAAGGTCAGGAGTTATGGCAGGAGCTTCTGTTGCTACCAATAGAGAATCTTGCTCCTCTGGTGGTTCAGATGATCTGTAGGAACTGAAAGGTCTGCCATGAAATGGATATTTGCCTTTGGCAATGACTGAGTGTCCTCTACAAGTGCCAAGCAGAGCTGCAGTCCTCATCAGGATCACAGATCTTGGGAGAAGCCATAACGGCTGAAATGGAGGGGATGACGTAGAATTGCACTGCTCTTGCTGTGCATGATAGGCACACACCAGGTTATGAATGTTTAAAGGGAATATCAATTACAGGGTTTTTTATCCCTTGTATTCTGTCTTCAGTGGCTGCTGAAGGGGTCCTCTGCCAGTGGGCTCTGTCGGTAAGACCAGGATAAGTAAGATTCCTAGGGAGCAGCAGTTCAGCCTCTGCTCCAATGATCAAAATCTAATCTTGTTTTTTTTTTTTCATTTGGCTGAGACTGGAGGATAAGCTATGATGAAACTGTTTGGGCTTCACCAGCATCCCTTGTCCTTTGTTGCCCTGAGTTTCAACTTCATTCTGTGCAATCCCTTACAATCCCCATTGCAAACAGACAGCTAAAATCAACTGCCACCAGACAAATGGATCATGAAGCACTAACTGTAGAGAGAACCCAGAAGGCAAACATTCTGCTTGAAACTCTCTCATGATTAGGCATAACCCCACTTCATTCACATGCAAGGGAAAATGCTATGGGATTTAATTAGGAGACAGGAATGAAGTCAGGAGGCTGGCAACAGCTAGCTGCGGATTTCATGTAGTTTGAAGAGACTGCTCCTTGTGATGTGTCTCCAGTGACTACCTCCTGCAGGAAACCTGAGTTGTAGGAGCTGCTATTTCCCTATGAAAACTTAAACAGCCTGGACTGAATGAACTTGCAGGATGGGACAGGATTTCTTTAAGTGGTTTCCAATAGGAAAGGTTGGCCAGGAGAAATTTGTTTGAAATGGGAGCATACCCTGCATTATCAGAGGAGAAAGGCCTTCTTTTTTCCTTTCTCACAAGAAACATTCCACAAGAATTGTGGAATAAGCCTGATTAATACTAATTTTTACTGCTACTAAGGAGGTAATAAAAAAAAATGTCTTCCCACATAGACCAACGAGCTAACCAGCCTCCCTCTCAGTCATGTCTGAAACAGCTCTTCACCTTCATACCATAAAGCCCATCAATTTGTCAGGTAGTTTCCACAGGCATTTTGAGCACGTTGAAACTTGGTTAATTATTGCTGCTGAAAAACTCTCCTCCCTTCTTGTGTTTGGATGAAATTTGTCATTGTTTTTTCTATATTGTTGCTTTCTCTGCTACAGATTTTGCTTGTGATGCCTGCTGGGGTGCTTCAAACATTGAAGACATTTTTTAAAATGCTGAAAGGAAACTAATAATCATAAATAAATAATTATTTAATTTCTCCAAGGAGTTGTCCAGCAAAGAGAGAAATTGCTGAAGTAGTTCAAATGTACAAAATAAGACAGGAGGAAGAAAAATACTTTCCAGATTCTACCTTCAGGCTTTCCTTCAGTGACCCATTGCAAGAAAACCAGAGAAAGAAAAAAGAGCAGACAAATATGATTTTTCATTTATACTGTGAAGCTGATCTACAAAAGTCAAAATTTAAGCTTGTTGTATATGATAGAAAGCAAACCGAACCCTGAGATCCCTTTTGGCTTATACCTTTACAGCCTGTGTTTGTAGTCAAGGAACCAACAGGAAAATGCCACTGTGGATTTGAGTAGAAAATAAAGCAGCCAAAACGCAGAGATGCTGCCTTCAAAAGCCCTCCGGTATACAGGTGACAGGAAACATACTTTATTTCCATTCCATTTTATATAGTTATTCAACACAGCTTCTTTTGTTTTAGAAATTCCAAATACAGCATTATGACTTTGAACTTACAAAAAAGAAAAAGAAAAGCAGACCAGAAGCAAAAATAGTCTCTTACTACAAGACTAGTACTGACCAGCGCTCGGGTGGAGGTCTGTTTACTTCCCTGCTTGAGGATGAGCAAGGAGACGAATATGGGTTAAGCTGAGGAGGAATTAGAGAGTCCGTGACATGAAATTAAAGCATACTTCTCTTGGACAGCTGTAGGCTGTTATAATTTTTTTAAATTGTGCATTAAGTTTTTGGTTAACATATCTTACATTCCATGTAATGAAGATTTTATGGCACTCGACTTCCAGTAACAAGGTTTTTTTACCCTTTTAACAACTTGAGTTATGTGTGATATACATTAACCAGTACTTGTCATTCCAGTTTAATTTTTCCACATCAATCCTCCAGTTTCTGATGCAACAAGAGTACAGTAAAATCAAAAGGGTAAGAAGACCTTTGGAGTGAGACAAAACACAAGCAAAACAGACCCATAACCAAGTCTACAAAGGCTGCGCCGAAATGAGAATTTAATGCAATTTTTTTGGAATTACATTAAATTCTTCTACATGGGACTAAGGTTAAACACAGACGTCCACAAGCAATGAGGTTCCTGTAAAATGACAAGTAATAACAGAGCTGCACTAACACATCACGTGTTTTCTCTTAGTGTGCCCCTGCAGAGAAGTAAAATGAGCTTAAGCCACACATGTACAGTTAAGACTTAAGCTAACGTGTTTCTCACTGTAAGTGAGGCAGGTCATAAGGAGACCTGCAATCAGCTAGGAAAAACACCTCCCTACATCATGGTAGGGATCCTGGGTCCACCGTGCTGCTCCCAATTCCAGCAGTTTCAGCTTCCCAAGGGAAGCACCAAATTGGGAAGCTTTGGTATGACATAACTCATTCATTTAAAAAAGTTCGCTTACCTGCAGTCTCTATATTTGCAAGCTCTTCATCTTACAGGGTTGTCAATTTTTTATTTCACTGTGCACGCGTGGCATGAACCATGGGGAAGAAAAGCCTAACAAGGAATCTAGTCACAGAAGGGAAGGGGACTGTTGTCTTTCCAGCTTGAGAATGATGGCTAACGAAATTCAGTCCGAAGTAAACAAAATAAGAGTGCCAAATGAATAATTAAAAAATGCCTTTCCTAATTCAGCAGCTACTTTCTCCTTTTACTCAGGTTTTCTCAGCTCCACATTGTTCTGATGACTTTTTCCAACTGCCTGGAGGGCCAGACCTCGCTGCTGAATTTAAACAAGAGTAGCAAAGCCTCCTCACCAGCTTTGGAGAGCACCTTTCATTCTACATGTCACTCAATGAGATGGCTGCTTATGGTTGGTGTTGAACAATTTTTCATTTCCTTACCAAGCAATGTACACTGAAAAAAATCGCAAAACACTAAGTAGACTGGTGCCATCCCATGACTGAAATGTTCTACCCTGTTTAAGAATTCTAGTTATTCTAAAAACTCTTGAAAACATCAACTCTCTCGTCCTAAATGTGCATTCTTTCAGGGCGCTGTTTCCTTGTTGCTATGAGCAATGAATTCTTTCAAATCTAAATTAGAATTCTATCAAAATCTAAATTAATACTTCAAGCTTCCAGAAGATTTGTCAAGAAACACAATAAAGTTGTTTACTATAAATCTGCAGTAGTTATCTACAGCTTACATTATGTTTATACAATGTTTATAAAGTGATATTATTTAAGAATGATTGCATTTAATTGCTACATTTTAAAAACACTGTAATCAAATTAATTCCAGTTTTATTCTTTAAGTGCCACGGAGATTTTTAAAGTATTTTAAGTGGGAGCAATAAAACAAAGCATACGTGAGGATATTGATCACGCAGTAGGATTATCTGGAGAAGAACAATACCAAACAAGGAAGAAAATAAGACAGGTGAAGCAGACAATAGCAGTCAAATACTTTTTGCATTTCCTGAAAAGTGAATCAACTGAAGCTGATGGTATAAAAATGAACATTTCTCCCATTGTTTGAAGTCATTCTGCTGCAGCTTACAAAATTCATGTAAAAGAATCCTTTGTAGCCTAAAGTTGGAAGGAAAATGTTCCCATTCAAAGAATTAAGCGTTTTGTTGAATTACTGGGTTTTGCCCAACATAATCTCACTTTTCATTCCCTACAGTGGACAATAGTGTTGGTACTGTAAAAAATGCTCTCTCAGAACCCTTTTAAGGATCATGTAGCTTTTGCATACATGTACTTCTAATAAGCCTATGAACAGATGTATTTTACATAGCTGAACTGCAGAGGCATAACAAGAAGGCTTCTCCTTACCCTGCTGCAGTAACTCAGGCTGTCAGGGTTCTCTGAGCTTACCCAAAGATGTGAGATGAAATGGTAACTCCTATCAGGTCAAATGGTTACCTGGCTATTGACTTCATCCCACTGCTGGGATTTTACTCCTACAGGTCACGGGTGCTTTTTGTCTTAGTCTGAACAAAACATAGTGAAAATGATAACGGACACATAAAGTCTTAGAGCTGTCAGCCCAATCCATCCCAAGTATTAACTAACTGATCTTCTATTCTATAGCTATCCAAGCACCTTCCAGTAGAGCCTTAAGCAAAGTGACTCATTTGTTACAGGCAGGCTGTACATCTCGAGTGAAAGGTGTATGTACCCCAATAAGTTGTCTTCCACTCTGAGTGCAGGAGAGAGTTTGGGGAGTTCACATCTGTTTTCTTTTCTTGCATGTGGCATTTTTGCGATCGAGTTGGTTGCTATCTGCTCGTGCTAGAAAATGCAAGCAAAAGAAGTGCACCGTGCTCTGCAAGTAGAATAGTGAAGATGTTCGCCTAGCATATAGGGCTATCACTTTCCAGCTGCTGCCAGCAAACTGATCCTCACTGATGAATTAGAAGAAAAATCCTGCAGGGTTACCTCAAACTTTTAACTCCAGCTTTTAGCGCAATGTATGTAGGGAGGTCTTTAGGTTCTGAGAAGACTCCCAAATGGATGAGGACTACAAATGTGTACTCAAATCTCATTCCTGCAGCACTAAATCCACACAGGATGACCTTTAACTTTTCAGTAGCACTGAAGTGAAGGCATACCATGGCTAAATAAATATGCAAGGCAAAAGTTCTCTGTGCATTTGCAGTAAACAGTCTGCCCAATACTGCTCTTGCAAACACAGGATATCTTCTTTATCTCCTTGTTTGTTTTGCATTATGTAAGACGAAGCCAAACAAGCATATACCCTTCCCAGAGGTTCACAAGATGCTATCTTTCCTATGCAAGTGCTTTTGCAAAAAGGCTAGGCAAATTCCAGCACAGACATGCTAATCACTGAGATTCTGGCAGAAACCTGAAGCTGGAAGGGCATTTTTTGTTTCTAACATTTATGTGCAAACTGCATTTTTACAAAATAAAATGTAATACAGGGTGTAACAACAGAAAAATATTTGTTTAGACATTGCTCCGTCTGCGAGCAAAATGCTAAATATTCATTGGGAAAAGAAAAAAATGCACGATAAACTTGCATTCGACATTCCTGAACTAGTGGAAACTTGAGGTGTACAAGCAAGTGTATTTGTTAATAAATTGATTTTAATTTATTCCTCTACTGCTAGGACATTAACACTGTGCACTTCCTTTCACAGTGCTGGGCTCATGCAGGTTGGCTTTGTTCGGTCCTGTTTAAGCTGTGAGGATCTCTTTGAGATAGACCATGAGTGCTATAAAGCCAGGCTTACTACAGTATGAGATTACAGAGGATCCCAAATGCAATTTTGGAATTAATAGTTAATTTTCTGTATCTTTTTACACTTGACCTTAAAATACTTATATTCTTTTGGTTACCATGGTGCTTTATGTAGATTACTTTACACGAACCATTCTTAATTGCAAATCATACTGTGTAGCAGGTCGTGAATCCAGAAATCATGTTGCCAATAAGCAAATGAACTTTATCAGAGAAAAGAACACAGCCCTCACATGGTGAACACTCATCCAGGGGAGAGTATCACAAGAAAAAGTACTTTATAAGATGGCCATGCCCTTGGAAAATGCCTGGTGATGAGAAAGAATTTTAGGATCTTTATTCAGAATTATTACAAGGGGGCAATGCACAGGATATACTATTAGAATTATAAAGCATCTAGTATTTTTGCCTCTTCCAGAAAGAAAAAAAGCCTTCTAATTTAACTCCCCTCCCATGAAAAGACTAAAGCATCTATCTATCTATATATATAAGCACTCAGAAGTGTTTCTGTGAATATTGGAAAAAGTATTTACATCCGTAAAATTACTTCTCAGAAGATACCATCTATGTCTACATTGTGTGCAATGCTTAGGATTATACAAGTTCTTCCTGAGTTGCACATTTGCAAACATTTGTATTTAAATGCAGACTTTCCATATTATAATTGCTTGATTACATTTACATGAATGCTGAGATGCTTCATGCATGCATTTATTTGATGCTATAACCAATTTCTAATATGAAGCACCATCTGAGCACAAAACCCTGTGTGAACTGGGAAACCAGACCAGACAAGCTATTTCTGCAAAGACTAGCAAGAAGAAAGGATATTAATTCATTGGATAAATACTTGAGGTGAAATTCGGAAAAATTGTAAGTTTTACTTGCAGAGATGCGTGCTTCCTTCTAGGGGATAGGACTGGCTTTTGATTTCAGCTAGTCCTGACAGAACTAAAAGCACAGCTCTGAAGATGATCTGAACAAAAAAGATTAAAAGTTTTCCAACACGACAACAAAAGCAACCCCAACCCAGCTGCAGCTTCACTCTCCAAATTTATATTCAGAAGCAACAGAAGTGAGCGAAACCCTTCTGAAGAGGGACGGCATGACAGCGCGGTGGCACGGGCTGGCGTCTGACTCCCAGCACCACCTTGACAGATGATTTTCCAGAAGCAGCTCTCTCTGAACTGGGGCAGTGAACAGCAGCTGCCTCATCAAAGCTTGCTCAGCTCGGCTCACTCCAAGTAGATCTTCAACGGCAACAAATCGTTAGGAACAAAAGACCCAACGGCACTACCAAGAAACAGCAAGTCCAGCACTTCTGCAGCTCTGTAATATCATTTAGGCTTCAGCAGCACTGGTGAGATGGCACTTGCCAAAGCACTTCTGCTTAGTTTGCATTCTCTTTTCTTCCTCTTTTTTCCCCCATTTTTTACAGCTTTATGAACTCCAATAAAACATCTACTTTTTTTTTTTTTTGCACTCTCATAATGGAGTACTGAAATATCTTCACAACTTAACAGAATAACAGCTTTTGTTATTCTCTGTCAAATCCCAGGTTGCATAGTCTATTATTTCTCTGAAAGAGAGAAGGAGCAGGACCCGCTGAGAAAATAAGGTTATTAGTATTAGTTTACTGACTATCTCAAAGGCTTCTTTCAATGCTTCCCTTGAAAAACTTTCTTCAGTTTTCTTAAGGTAACTTACACTTGCATATTTCTAAACCATTTGAAAAAATTATTCCCAAGGAAATCAATCTGGATTAAAACACCGTTGATTGAGAAAATATTGACCCCAAGGAAAAAACAGTGAAATTCCTTTGTCTTTCTTAAGACTAAACTAATAACGGTGAGTACTCAGAGGTAGCACTAACTGCTGATTTTGGAAATAAGATACTTGGATCTAAGATAAGTTAATTTAGCCTGAGTTTAAGGAATAAACTATTGGAGAATTTCTAATAAAGAGACATAAAGTGTCTCTAGTGAAGAATCAGCAATGCAGTAACCTTCTCATCTTCCCTTTTAAAGCCCTTTCTCTTCTCTTTTTGACAATAAAAGCCACAGTTCAAACCATGATCAATTTGCTTTTCTGCACTCATTGAGTCCCCAGAAGGATAAACAGAAATGTGAGTGACAAACAGTATGACTCACCAAAAGATTCTTTTAATTAATATTAATAGAGGTAATTATTGACATTTAGCTGCCCACATCTCCTACCTCCGGACTACCAATGTGCAGTGCAGCAATCTGGGGAATACGATTACCTGGTAACCCCAGAGCAGATGCACATGTCCCCCATTCCCTTCCTTACGGAGGGGACACCAGCTGGAGTTTCTTGCAGAACAGCAGTGAAAATACAGTTTTCACGAGAAAATTCAGTTCACATGTCACTTCTTCCATGTTTGCTCATGAAGAGCAACAACTCACCTCCCCAGGCACTCCTGTTGATTTCCAGACTGATTAATTCCGCTGATTAAAGGTGTCTCTAGCTGTGAGGGCTACCCCTTGGTGAAAGCAACACAGTTGATATGTCATGCTAAAATATGGGTTTTTAAGGATGCAGAGCACCGCACTATCTCTTGGGGTTGTGGAGCCACAAAAGGACTGAATATTAGATCAAAAGGCAGCAATGTTTATGTTAAGGGATGCGGATTCTCCTGGCAACCTGAATTAAAAGCAAAGTGGCTGCTATCAAGACTATTAATGTTTATACAATGGAAACGTTTTTGTAATTCAACCTCCCTACATATCTACATGTAACTTTGATCCAAAAGAAGCAGCTGGTTAAAGGGGAGAGTGAGCGTATCACCTGGAATAAACGTGAAACGGACTCTCCTGGAGTGCTCCTGAAAGCTTCATTCTGCTGTAAATGATTGTTTTAATTTACATGGAAGAGCAGCAGTAAATCTTCATAAAATTAAAAACAATGCTTTATTAATAACACGAACAAAAATGGAAAAGTTCAGTTGCTAGCAGCTATCCAGAATTACACAAATAGCACCAAAATAATTAAAACTACTTGTGTTTCAAAAATAATAAATACGTGTCATGACCTTAAGCGGCAAAACAACATTAAAATCCATTTGGTATGTAAATTCACTCAAACGATAACAAGTCACATCTCTCAAAAAAAGAAAGGAAAAGAAAAAAGAAAAAGAGAATGAAGAAAATATTTACTACATAAATTATGAAAGAAAAATCAAAGAATGCAAAAAACTCAGTTGTTTCTCTACTCATTATTTTGTTTTAATTTCATCTAACTTTGTGAAAAGCCCCATGGGCTAGGGACATTAATTTCTTGCTTTTGCTGTTTTACTAATTCCTAATGGAGAATTACAAAAGAATTTCAATCATATGAATTGGAATCATGGGAAGGAATGGGAAAGAAAATTGAATAAAACTGCAGGATACCCAGAAACCTAAAAATAAATTAGTATATTCTAAATGCATTTCTAAAAAGAGGAAAAATGCCCATGTCACAACCACAATCCGAGCTGATTTCAGCACCACCGAGACAGAGAGAAAATAATCTAGAGAAACTTAAAAGTAACAAATCTCTGGGACCAGATGGAAGTTATCCCTGGGTATTAGAGAAGATCAAGAAAGAAACTTTCGGGCTACTGGCAGGCATCATGGAAAGGCTGATAAGTTCCAGATGGAATACAGAAATCAGTAAATATGGCACCAGATTATGAAGTGATATGAAATAACATTTTAGTGTGAAATTAGCAATAAATACAGTTTGTAACGCGGCAGCATATCACAATTTTGACATAATTTGACAAGTCGCAATATAAGACACAGTGTCAGAAGCTATCAAAGCAAAACAAAACAAATCTCCCAGGTGGTTTGCTGGGAGAAAAGCAGCTATTTCTCTCAGAGTTTTCACGCAGCATCTCCCGATTTTTCCCCTTGCCAAGGCTGGCAGCATATTAAAGTATTATTGCTTTTAATATGGCTTGGGGTGCTGGCACTGTGCCACACGGAGACCGCCGGCTCCGGTGACCTTGTGTCCTCACTGGTTGAGATGGGCAATTCACAGGGGAAGGTGGTGAAGCCAGAAGTGAAGCAAATTCTTCAAGGTCACAGGACTGGTTCAAGGAAAAGAACTCGCATTTTCTCAGCCCAGCCCTAGACATTAGGTTGCTGTCCCACATGTCATTGTCTACCTGCGCTTTCAACAACAGTCCTTACATTTTTCCTTTTTCATAAATATCTCACTTCTATTGGCACTCTTTCCACTTTAGTTCTTGGAAGAAAGATGACATACTAAATAATATTTCTGATTTTTTTTTCCTTGCAAAATTAGCCAGTCCCAGAAATCTACCAACTTCCTTGTCTCCTGTCTCCTCTATTCCTCCACTCACCCAGCAGCCATGGTATCCCGGTACCACGATGACATTACTGCTTCCATTCCTCCATTCCTCAACGACAAACACTTAACAAGTGTCTTCACTGTTCCCAGCGGGAAGAAAGGTGCATTGCTTTATCATTGAAGTCTACAACACAACTGCTGTGAAGTTACGGGGAGGGACATGAATTTAAAAGGACTGCAAGCACTCAGGTAAACCATCAAGGCACACAGCCATTTTGTGTACTCCACGATTTGAAAATGGGAAACTTTGGCTTGGATTCATCTTTTAAGCTCCTAAGTGAGGTGCCTTAGGAATGTTGTTCCCAAAGCTCCTTCTGCAGTCGGTGGAGAGAGAAGCCAGACCTTCAGCGCGCACCCTCCTTGGATGATATGGGGACCATGCTAACCTTGGTGTCTCACGTCTGAAATTAGACGGGATGCAGATGGGTCTCATTAGGCCTACTGTAGAGTTCACACTGCAATATGATATGAGTGACAGATAACAGAACAAGCAATAGGACAGAAGCAATTATTCACTGCTATGATAACAACGGGGTATAGTTCTTTTATCCAGACCCTCTATTCGACTCCATGATTGATTCTGTATATAAAAAAAACAAAAACAAAAACAAACAAACCTGTGGTGCTTTGTAGCAGAAAGAGGCAAATGAAGAAGGTTCAAAAAGTTTTTGTGGACTTATGGACTGAAATATGTGCAACAAAGTTTGACAGTAATGTAAAGCAATTCTCTGCAGTCAGAAACAGATGTCAAAAATAAATGGAATTGAACTTGACCACTAGACGGATTTTGAAAACGCCCTGGAGTAATAGTGGAATTTGCCCTTAGAAATGCCACGGCAGTGCTAGGGAAGAGTCAAACAGCAGGGTGACTGGGAGGCAGAGGGCTTAGGCACCAATGTCAGACACAACATAAAAGCTTAAAAACCAGTCTATCACAAAAAAACGTGCTCACAGTAATGCTACTGGCTGCCTTTAAAATGCAAGAAGAAATTCAGAGTTAAGGCTGTTACTGTTGCTCTGAAATCAGCTTGAAGTCATACTGTTCAACTAAGTAATTTTTGGGAGAAGAAGGTAAGATGTAAACCCTAATGAAGTGAGTTGCATAGGCCGAACACTGATGGACACAATACCTGCATGACCTCGTCATTCCTCTCTAGCTCCTTTTTAAAATTAGAGTGTAATACACAACACCACCATATCGAGATCCACTGACCAAACATTATCCTTTCCTCAGTCTACTAAGTTCTAACCTTGTTTTTAGTCTGAAACTTATCTCTTTCTCCTCCCCTTGAATACTTTAACTGAATTTAAGGTATGAGAGATAACAAAGCTACTTTCAGGATTAAGAACAGAATCTATGAAGATCACTCCAAGAAGCTTAATTCACGTACCTGAGGAAATAAATGGGAAAAAATCTACTTAATTAAAAAAGTCTTCAAACCCAAGCCAGAACCACTGGCAGATAGATAATGCCATATGGAACAATCAACCTGATGATAAACAGAACTGTGGACTGCATATCTTTTTTTGGTAATGGAAAAGTAAAGAAAGGAAAATGCAAAAGTTGGGTAGTACTGTTTCTCTCTTTCCATAGCAAATGTAGGGCAAGTTACACTTTAAATGTACACCTGCAGCAAGAAATCTGTGTTCAGTGGGAAAGAAAAAAATACCAATCAGGAAGTTCTAAAAAAGCACTATGTCCATGCTGGAAATAGCAGTTATGACTCCAAGATCCACCACAGCTCCTTTCAGAGCTCTTTTGCTACAGAGATAAGAAATCACATGCAGCCATCCCATATTGAGCTACTAAAACGTTTTAAGTTTGTACTCCATTAGAAACACTGCAAGTACTGTGCAACAGCTAATGTATTACGCACTGATAATGTGCTCAGTGCCTCATGTCAGAGCATCATAAATATTTACTTAGCTACAACAGCCATTCTGAGCTTGGTTATGCTATGCAATATAAACTTTGCCTTTTCTCAATGTAATGTTTATTCTTGGGATATATACATATTTTCCACGTGCTAAGCTTTAAGATTTTCTCCACACTTCTCAATTAATATGTTTTATTAATTGCAGTTTTCTCAGGAGCCTGTAAATCTGACAGCTGAGCATGCTTATTTATTTTCCTTCAATGACCTCTGTGTAAAACTTACTTAGTTTTCTCTCTGTCAGTCACCCTGGGATCCATATTTCAAGCTGGATACTTTTTTCTTCTTATCTCTAGTTATTATTATTTGTTTGTTTGTATTACAGCGGCATCTTACAATCCCAGCTGGGGCTAGACACGCCAGGAATACATAAGACAGAGTACCTGCCTCAGGAGAGAGTCTCTGGCTCAAAAAATTACAGAAGAAAAACAGGAGATGGAGGAGAGAAAGAGATGCAGAGAGGTGCTGTGACTTGCCTAATGTGATACATAGATAACCGCTGCCTGGACCCCATCCTATCTCATACTGCATAATGAATCATAGGCACTGGCAATAAAAAAAAATTAGTTTTTTTTGAATTTTTTTGAAGCAGATGAGAGAAAGAAACACAGTTTGGGTGTTCTATAGTAGTAAGTCCTGCAAAATCAACACAAGAGGTTTGTTATTATCAGTCTGGACTCATTAATGAGCAGGAATAATCACAATGTCTTGTGACAACAGTCTTGGTGGAAACAGTCCATAATATTACAACTCCTTATTATTATGACAATGCTAGGTCTTTTGTCTCCAAGAAATATGACTCATACCATCAGCCTTGGCCTATATTACTCTCGGCTTTGTGGTGGGATTTCTTTACTGCCTTCTGAAGCATCACAAAAATGTCTGGAAAATATTTTACTGAGTGCAAGAACAGAAGGGCAACAGAAATGAAGATAAGAATAATGCTGCACTGCCTAACCTATGCAGGGTGACTATGCAGGGAAGAATTAAAAAGAAGAACTTGAGATTAGTGTATTGACAGCCAAAGGCTGGAACAGATGCTTAAAAATAAAATGGAAATAATTTAGAGATGTGGGGCCAGAACATGTGTTCTGTTCTGCTCCATGCAGTACTTTGCTGGAGTTGCCATTGCCTCCCAGCACAGTAGCATTAAACCAGGAGATTCTAACAGAACTGCCATCCTCCACACCCTGCTCTCATCTGGGGCCACTGTGCTGTAGGGCAGTTAGGACCAGCACCTTCGCAGTCACTGCACATCTCAACTGATCTGCAGTGACAGAAAACATTGCCTGCTGGAGGCCACCAGACTCCTACCACTGCTGGGACACAGTGCAGCAGCCCTGCCTACAGCAAGCTGCTAAAACTCAACTTGTTGTGTATATCCCCATCTACACCATCCAGCAAGGGTGGTCCAACATATTTTCTCTGTGTCTCCTATTCTACTCTCCTAGCAAACTCTATTTTAATTCAAGGTCTTGGCGTCTGCTTAAGGTGCTCCAGAGTCTTGGCAATGGATATTTGAAAAATCGTGCCCAAGTGTGGAAAGAAGATGGCAGACAACCGTGCAGCACAGGTGAAGGCATTAAGAATAAATAATTCATGGCCAGGAAGCTGCAGAAGGGAAACCTGCCCCAATAGGACAATAAAGAGCATCACTACTTACTCCATGTGGAAGCAAATGTCTTTAACCTTGCCATCACTGACAAAGATGATACCAGAAATAACAAAATAAGAATAAACAAACAAAACTCACTGCATTGCATTATATATACTTCCCAACATCCTAATCTATGGTACTGACAGCAGTGTCATCTGAACAGGAGAGAAAAGAGCAATCTACACACGGATTCACTGGCACAGGACTTAGAACCTCTGTACTAAAACAGCTTTTGAAGACATAGATGGGGATACAAACTATAACCACTTGGACTATGAATATATATTTATTCCAGCCAGAAACAAATTTTATTTGCTTAACTTCAAAATACAGTGTTCCAGTATATAACTGCAATTTCTTAATAGTTCTGAACAATCTGTCAGATTCTGTCAAACTTGTTTTTGCAATTCATTTAGCATCAGGCAAGAGAAGAAATTTATTTTATATAAACCGTGAATTTTTAATGGTCTTTCCTTCATACAGAAGGCCAGAAGGGACCTTTTGAAATTACCCAGCATGACCTCTTGCATAACAGAAGCCGCAGAACTTCCCTGAATTGATTATTGTTTGATCTATAGCATATCTTGTAAAGAAGCACCTAATCTTCATATAAAAATCAACAGTCATGGAGATTTAGTGCAAAAATCTCTTGGTATATTGACCTCTTGGTCAATTGCCCTCACTGTTGAAAACCAGGGCTTAATTTCTGAATTTATCTGCATTTGTCAAGCTTCAATTTCTCAGCACTTTGTTTGGCAGACATATTACTTTTGTTTCACAAGGATAACATGCACACTGTTTATAATAAACAAGACAGGCAGAAAAAATGCATCTTCTTTCCAAAAGCAATGTCAGCAACGATTAAAAATAAATATGTGCCAAATAGCTGACTCATTCACACCCTACAGTCAGAGCTAGTGCTACCAATTGCCTCCCTGGTATTTAATGTCAAATGATCTGCTGTATCAAACTGAAGACATGGTTCCGCTGCAGTTACTGTGTCTTAAAGCAGCTAGCTTGGGACTGGTAGCAGCCTGGCCATTACAAATTGAGATGATGGAAAAGGGAGGAAGGGATCAGTTCTCTCAGACTATGGATTCAGTGTGGTTGCAAGGTATTGCAGAGCAAACAGGAATAAACTGGCCCCTTGGAAATTTTCTACAACCCAGCTCACACAAGGCTACAAAAGCCAGGTGAGAAGCTGGGAAATGCTCAAGAACTTCACAGCAGTTATAGTATAGTTTTACCCATAAACAGAGGGGAAGCGTCTCTCCCCTTTGTGTTTGTGCTTCCTTTCTACTCCAGCTGTGGAAGACAAAGGTCCTTAGATCACCAACTAGGAGACCTGACTCCTCGCTATAGAGAATTTCATACGCATGAACACACCAATGCCTAGCAAACCAGTCCTACAGGGGACCTCCTTGGGTGCATTTTCATTATCCTTGGAAAAATTCTTGATATTTACCAAATTGGCACTTAAACAGAAACATCTAATACAGCAATTAACAAGCTGCAGCTGAAAACAGACCTTTGACCTAGGCCAAATAACTCTTTTGTCTGCTGCCCTAAAAAGCGTCAAAATTAACCTTGCCTTTCCACAGCGCTTATCTCCAAGCACTAACTGCTCTCCTCTGCCCAGTCCACATTAATCCTCCCTCTACCGCTTTTATGCAATACTTTTTTGTTGTTGTTGTTGTTTTTTTTAACCGTAGTTGGAATTCTGTTTTATTTTCTGAGATCAAAAGGTGAACTGGGAGGCTTTTTTACCTGCTGTGACCAGAGTTCACGTTTCTTTATTTCCCCAGAAACTCCCAATGAATCACTAACACCTGAAAACAAAGCCTGACCTGCATTCTCCCCGCAGCCTCGGGCACCAGTGATTCATCAGCCACGGCACCAGACAGGCACAACTTTGAAGTCCGTATTTTACCAATGCATAAAATGCCGTTTAAATGTTTTGCTTTCAAACACACTTGCAAAGTTCAAGACCACACAAATACACTGCAAACAATCTGGAATGCTAAAGCAGTATTTTACAAAAAGAAGTTATTTACTGAAGCGATTTCAGTGCACTGTTAAGGTGCTGGCTGGTTACAGCAACGCTGTTTCTCCACGTGAATGTGTTGGTTTATAGATCGCTCCCTCATTGTGAATCCTGCTGGATATCAGAGGAATCCTGTTTAAGCTTCTGGTAAGCAATTTGCTTGGTTTACTAAATTTTCCAGTCACACGCCTATGCAAAAGCTGCTTGGCTTCCCATCCAAATTCCCCTCACCTCCCGCTGTTTGCCTCTGCCACGTCTGCGCGCACTGTGCTGGCGGTGGCATGCCTCTGCATTTTGGATCTGCCCAGGAACCGCCGTACGACTTGGCTGCCTCTCAAAGTGACCTGCCAGTCAAGTTGCCAAATTCTGTCATCCATTTTACGGCACGTGAGCCAAATGCCCCAGCAGAGAAGCAAGTGGGAGGCAGGGAGTGCCTGGTTTCCACTTCCCTCTCTGCCAGCACTGGCTAGGCCTTGCTACGGACGGTTGCCTCCCGCTGCAGCCTGCCCTGAGGCGCAGCGGGCTTGAGAGTACGCCGTGGCAAAACTTCAAGACATGGAAGTTGACTGCTTAAGTTTTCTCCTCATGTTGTATGCTTCAGTGTTGACAGTTAACTTGCATTTAAAACAACCCTCTGCAACAGAGCTGTCAGCCTGATGTATTTCAGCCACATAGACCCTTTAAAATTCTTCCCTGGCTGAAGGGACATCAGTCAGCCAGGAGAGACCCTTACCTCTGGGTTAGGAGTCTGAGGGATACGCAGAGCATAATCTTAATATTTTATTTTTTTTTCCCAAGTGTTACCACACAGGAAAACCTAAAAGCTAGGAAAATCAGGTCACAGTGTCCAAAGGAAGAGAAGGCTTTGGCCATGTCCCTGGAAGAAGGGTAAGCCTGGAGAAGGGCTCTGAACGGAGCCCACAACCTTCACCAAGTGCTAGTGCACGGAGTGAGAGGCTGCCAGGCTGCAGACAGCACATACAGCAGCTGTGGGTCTCTTCAAAGGTCCATATTTTAGTGAACAGGGACACTTCCAGCCCTGCTACTGCAGTTCTGCTCTGCACGTAGCCTTCAGCCAGGGCTCACATATGTAGCCTAGAAGCAAGACACTCACAAAGAGGATGTGTTCTGACAACGTAGCTCAGAAACAGTAAAAAAACACTCAGAAAAGTGTTCTTCTCTGTGTACCGGAAAACGCATCAACATCTACTACAAATCACACTGGTCGCATTAATAATTAAGTATAGACTTTTCCCTCTCCAGTTTTACCTAGCTGTCATGAAAACAGTTTGATAAAATAACCCTTTATGAATAACCAACAGCAACAATATTAACCCAGCAAGCCATAAATAAAAGAACGAAGTGAAGAATGTGGGGCTGTGTCTGACATGCATGCACATAAGACATTTGGGAATGAAAAACTAAGACAAAACCAGGATATCTATGTACATTTCTCACTCTATAAAAATACAACTCCATTACAAGAATGAGAATAAAGTCTAGGAAAACAAGAGAAATACCTCTAGCTATCTTTCACGCCAGATCTTATCTTGTCCATATGCAACAGGTAGTCTCATGCACATCATCGAGCGTCCTGTAACCTTTTGTGACGTCCCATCCCAGCCACGTCAGCCAGCAGTTTAATACAAAGCAGTACTGACAGATACTGTAGGCATTTGCTGAACGCAAAGAGAGGCTCTTTGGAGCGTCTGATCTACTTAGATCAGTGTTCTGCTCTCATTATTGCTTCACGTTGTCTCATTGACACTTTCTGAAGATTAAGGAATAAAAACAAACAAACACCCCTGTACCCTTAGGAAAGCGAATTCTTGCATCATTGTTAAGCTTGAAAAGAAAAAAGCTCCCACAGCAAATTGCTGAGGGTGCTTTCTGCCTGTTTGCTTTTGAACAGTCTTTTCTTCATCAAAAGGCAGGGTGATAATAACTGGGTCTGATTTTTAATATTTCTGATTCTTTGATTTATTTTAGATGTGCATTTGATAGTTGACTGTAGAATTGACTTATTCTTATATCAAACTCCACTTGATGCCCTATGAATTTGCCCTATCTGAAAATAATTCCCATGGATTTTCTTGCCAATGCTATGTTAATTTACCAAGCATATTTCTGAGAATAACAGAAAAATTCCAAATATGAAACATAATTTGATTCCCCATCCACCAATTATATTCCCGAGCACTGCTGCTATGCACAGTGTGGACTACACAGCACAACAGGAGCTCTGCCAGCAAACTAAAATATTCATGAAACATAGGGCTGTGCTAGACTGTTAACTTGACTTGCCTCTCATTTAGCACTCCATCGCGTTGCACCGATGGCGATGGTGCTGGTTCCACATGACTCTTCCAGCCTATGAGCATCGTGAAGGCAAGAAACTCGCAGTGCAGGGGTGGAAGTAGGTGGATGTGAGAGCAAATGTAATGGGCGTCTCCTCCTCTTGGTGCATGCAGACCTTCAGCCACAGATTGCCTTAGACAGTATTACTCAGAAGAATAACCAATTCCCTACTCAAACACCAACAAAGGCTATTAGGGGTGGTGAACACACGGTGATTACACGGTATCAGCGTTTTGAAGACTGCAGTGGCACAAACATGCATCAACGGGAGGCATTGGGGGAAAAGCAAATGTCTATACAAGCCACTTGCTGTTGCAAAAGTAATGGAGGAAAAATAAAGCAACTGAACTACTGGCTTTCCCAGTTGGCAGGTATTTTAGAATCTAAATGGCCCTGAAAACTTACTACAGTATAAAATTGCTGTAATTTCAAAGACTTCTAATTAAAAAGCTATAACATTAACTTTTTGTCCTCTCCCAACCCCCCACTTCTCTTCCTTAAATATTTGCCACAAATGTACAATAAAAATGAAATAAAAAAGTGTATCTAATCACTGAAGAAACTACATCAGACTGAGGATTTAGAAAGAGAAAAGTAAAGAAAATGCTAGAAAATACACACAGGTTTAGATTTACTCAAGACTGTGGATATATACAGCAACCTGAAGCCTTAATTTTCCATGAAATCCACTATGTAATTTCTTTTTTGCTCATTCCAGCTAGATTGCCACTCTGATTTGATCACAGGCACTGCATAGGAAAAGAGCCATTAGCTCATCCAGTTCATGCTGATAATGCAGGATTGTCCCCTAATATGGTTTCTGCAGCAATATCCCATCCAATTATGTAGTCAAGAGTAATAGGGCTTCCTCCACATCACTTAGCAATACAGTAAGGCTCATTATTAGCAGCTGTCCCCTTGGCTTAGTCTGAAGCTGTCCTCTTTTCAATTTTTGTTTAACTTACAAGTTATATTTCTCAGTCCTCAAAATCCCACCACCAACTGGGGGGAATCTCCACTGCCCCTCCATGCAGGACAGTTGTGTCCCTGGTGGATGGCCAGCAGACAGGACAGATGGGTACCTCACTGTTGTAAGACTCACTAATCCCAACAACCTGCTCACTCGCTGCATTTCTGCTGCCTTTACAAAAGTCTTCACAATTTAGTACAAAATAAATTAAGGGTGGTAGAGGTTCAGCTGCCTGCACTTCAGTGCTTAATGCTGATATAAATGCCTGAGGTAACTCAGATGTCTGCACCAATCTGGTTGATATGATACAGATCGTATAGGAGACCCATGCTCCCATGAAGCTGAAGGTGAAGACTTGGTGAGGTATTCCATTGCATGTGTAATATCTGCAGTAAATTCTGTTTAAGGAAACTGAATCTCACCATTTCAGTCTGAGGCTCAAATATTTATTTTCAGTGAAAACCTCAACAGATTATCTGTTGAATACACGCTATAATAACATAGACCTTCACTGAGATCTGTGGTGCTACAGCCCACAGTTGAGATTTGTTGGACTTAGAGGTTGTACACTCACTATAGTAGTAGACTGCTTCCTTCCACAAGATTTGTGGGGTTATTCCTCTATTCACACTTATTTAAAGATATTTGAGTTGTGATACACCTTCTGACCAGGCACACTTCCACGTGTTAATGCAACTGTATCGACAGCTCTTCAGCTTCACCTCTCTAAAGACTGTGAAGGTCTTAATGCTTGGGAAGAAGCGTGACTGGCTTCTGCATAAACAGTGCTGAAAGATGCCAATTTACCTTCCTTACTGGTTTGTCAGCCTCAGTCCCTCACCAAAGTTCTTGTGCAGTTCTCGTCTTTTCAGTATCAGAAACCATAGCAAATTACATGGGACATTATTACCAGGATTATGTACAGACTGCTGAACGTTGTCATTTAATGTTGCATTTAGATGGGAGGTTCTAGATGTTAGATACTAAATCCCAGATCCAAAATAATCAAAACACAAATTCAGTATCTAAAAAACCCAGGACTCTCATCAGGCCCTTATCTCAGTGTCGTGGTTTGACTAAGAAACTAAGACACTCAGTCTCATAACATAGAAAGCATCTGAAGTGGAATCCGACAAATTTTAGACTTTTGTAAGTGCAGGTCCTGCATCTCAGCAAGTCACCCTGGTATTCCTTTGAGATTTATACAACCCCTTTCTATACAGTGTATACTCTCAGCTGTAGGAAACTTCTTTTGGTTAGCGACATACTTGTAGAAGACCAATGAAAAACACTTCATCTGTGGTATGTCTGGAATTCTCTCAAACACTTGCAAGATACGACCATTGCCATGACAACAGGCTAAGGGCTGAAGATGTGGTCAGAAGAGGGAATCCTGTGGAGACAGGGCGGCCTTGTTCTGACCAAAACTCCCGTTTGAGCGGAATTGTTTACTGTGGAGTTGTTGACAGCAGTCTTGTGAGCGAACCCCATAAATCTAGCAGGCAAAAAAGGATATCTGAGAGAAACTTGGGGTACCTCAGGAACTTTGGAACTTCTGGACGAGCACTCTCACAGACCAAGGACCCCCAGTTGGCTGGACCAATGCTGGAACCCGGACTGGTGATCTCTTTCTCTGTCTGTCTTTTTCTCCATCCTCCTCCTCCTCTTCTTTTTCCTCTTAAAGTCGTTAAGTAACACATGGCATATTTTGATTTCTTATGAAGTTGTATAGTTTAGCCATGCAGCTTAGACAGATACAACCGTAAGAGTGCCAATACTTTGAAGATAATTGTAGTACAGATATTAAAATTGACGATTGTGTTTGGATCTTCAGTGTCATTTCATCTTAATCCGACCAGGGGGATTTGTGAATCTGGTCACCCCTCCCTCCCTTCATGGGCAGGATGTGACAAGACACTAGCCACTTGCTTGGAGGATTTTCCATTTCGGAAATACTGTCCACATCCGTCAACCATTTTTTCTGCTGTATGTGCTCTGGACAGGAATACTGCTAAGATGTTTGTATTATATGATTCTGTTACTAGTTTGCTTGCTTGTTTTTTATTTATTTATTTTTTTATTATTTTTTTCCTATTGCCCCAGAATTTTATTACCTGACAGTCTGCTGTATATGGGATGCTTTTCCAGCCTGCATGTTCATCTTCTGTCTGCCTCCTCTGCTAGCTGCTTCCACTGAGAGAGATGCAAGTGTTAAGAATTGCAAGAAGCAGTAAAAAACCAGTCAGGACTTCACTTTCACATTGTTCTTTAAGCCCTAGATAGAAAGTCAATGAGAAATTAGAGCCCTGTTAATTTCTTACATTAGTGTTAATGAGTTCAAATTATGGAAGTAGTAGCAGCAGAAGGACAGAGGGCTGAGTAATTCAGCTAGACTTGTAAAGCAACTTATAGATAGACTTTTTTTGGCTTAAAAAAAAATAGAGCTATCTTGCATAGAAATACGAATCAATAAACGGATCTTATTAACTTAACAACCAATTAAAAATATCCTCCAAAAAACCCCTTCAAGTCCAAAAGAAAATCCAACAAAGAACTAAACAAAACTGAAGTGAAATATAGGTTAAGGAGTCAAAGCTCACAGCTTTTCACCCCAAACAAGTGGAAATTAAAAAATACAAATAATCTTAACCTGCAGTTTCACAGCACTGGAATTAATCCAGGTCCACTCTACCTTTCTGCACCCAGCTCCTAGCGGCACCTGCTTGACTGGCTGAGCATCCGCTGCTGGCATGCACCTTCACAGCAGGGCTGTGTTGGGAACTGCAGATCTCCCTTAAAAACACTCTGATGTTTTTCAGTCCGCTTTAGGCACTACTGATACTGCTGCAGACTTTGACATGTGAAACAACAGTTTTAAAATTTCATTGCTAAAAATATGCAGGACTGGGAATCAGACAAAAATATTTTTATGGCTTCTTCTGAGGGAACGTAGAATTTTGGACCATTTTTGCTCTACCCCATGGCTTCCTGGTCCAAGAACCCAGAACCTCGTGTGGAGAAATTTGGATTTGATATACCATGTACCATATGTATGTACCACACATCTCACAAAAGCCTGCAAGTTTAGCAGAAAGCCCCTTGAAGCCAAGAACTTCGTTATATATTTGCTACACAATAGGGGAGCAGAAGGAAGGAGCAATTCACAAATCCTCCTGCACTTCTCTCAGGGTTGTCTGGATCTATAGCCCATGGTGGGTTAAGAGACAGCTTTGCATCCTTCCTCTTAGAATATTTAATATTATTCAGAAATGTTGAAATGTTATAAAATAACACTTAGTATAGGAAATGTAAGCCTGAATCTTCTCAGACTGGGGGAGCAGTTAAAGTAGGTCTTCTATTTCCTAGGCAAGTCATTCGATACTGCGGTTATTCTATAAAATTAAAGGATTTTTTTTTCTGTACAGCTTCATCTGGGGCTTGCCTGGTGCTCTGAGAACTTCTCTGCCTCTTGAAAGAGCAGCTCAGCTCATATCTAGAGTGCAATGCTTCTCTCCAGAGCCTGGCATGTTGTGGTGCCAGCTCTCTAACAAACCCGTGTAATTCAGATTGAGATAAACCCACCTCCCAGGCTCACAGGTTCCCCGACGTATGCCGCTGTAATTGGATTTTTCACCTCCAAAGGACATGAGCATCCTGGATTTGCAAGCTTCAGACAGACTGACTTTTAATGTCAGAGCAACTTGAGAGTGAAAGCATCACAAGAGTATTCTTGCAAAACTGAAAGGGTTATTCTGTTATTTGCAAAATCAGAATCATGTTTACAGAGGAAACCAACCCAGTAAAATTAAAGAAATAATTACAGCAAAGTCCTTTCTTAGCCATAACATTATGAAATTGTGTTCTAGTTTGACTGACTGAGAAAAAACTCAGCCTCCAACGCTCTTCCTCTCATTTCACTGTTCACAGGATCTGAACCCCAAAATTGCCCTGCAGCTCTAAGGCCTCGCTCCACAACTATATGTTCAGAGATCATATTTCTTCCTTCTCTTATTTTAATGAAAAATCATTATTCCTTTTTTATTGTTATTTATTATTATTTTATTACTGTTTTGTTCTTTTAACAGCAGGGTTGCACCTGCTGGGCTTGGATTCCTTTTGTCAAATACAGGATATATCCTCTCTGTCATGTTTGGACCTCTGCTACTTCCTTTCTCTCTTAAACATGAGCAGAGCATCCACTGCCAGGCCTTGAAGGAAAATGCTTCAAAATGCTTCTCCAGAGAGAGCACACCTGACCCCTGAGAAGAAATGATGAACCTGACACTTGGAATGCTCTATCCAAAAATCTTCTTTCTCTCCAGTTTTTGACGGTTTCAAGATTTCCTGGTGGTGCAGTTGGTGTTTTGTGGTTTTGTGTGTTTATTTTTTTTTTTTTGAAGAGCTGCTGCCTTTAAGTCCCTTACTTAGGTTTCCTTATATCCACTTTTTTTTTTTTCTTTTCTTTTTATGTCAGGCATACTCTGAGAAATTCTGCTAGATGGATTTTGTTAAAGGAATACTTGGCTTCCATGTCCCAGATGGGCTTAGATGTAAGCCAGGGACAGTTCTGGTACACACAGATACATAGCTAAAGATGCTGGGCAAAGAGTAAAACACCCATGGAGCATGTAGGAACCCCCCAGGGTTAGGCAGCAGGGATTTTTAGGTTTGCAAATCTGGATTTAGGTGCTTGAATTCTGTTCCCTTCTCTCCCACCCTGAGAGCACCTTGTTTTATGTCTGACCCAAAGTGACTTGGCTCCAAATGATTCACAGATCTGCTTTCACTGAAAAAAATAAAATAAAATAAAAATTCTAATCCTGGTGGTTACAGAGACTAATGTGAAATGCAACCTGACAATACTCCAAAACCTCAGAAGCCATAAGGGAAACCAAGGCAACCCCAGATTTATCATGTTGTAAAAGCCTTATAATTTTGGGGACCACGTCATGACATCTGAACATGTGGGTCTGTCAGCGCTAGACATCACTAACGTTAATTGGATGAAAAATATTATAAAATAGATAAGTAACGTACCACAGTAGGGCAGATGCCTGAGTGTTTTAGAACTGTATAAAGATTTTATTGTTACGAGACTAAACGAGATTTGTCATGACTCTTTGAAGTTTGGGCTTGAGAAATGTCAAGCAAACAATGAGAGGTAATGAGGCAAAACCCAAAAGCTGAATCAAGCATAGTGAGCCCCAAACTACACCACTTTTATGGATTCCTGTGCCTTGTTCAGCAGCAGCTCAGCAACATCACTGAATACTTTCCCTGCAGCTTTAAGTGACATGACAGCAAGTAACATCTGTCAAGCACAGTTTGTTTTCACATCCCTCCACTTCTGCGTCCAAGTCTTACAGAGAGACCTATGTAGGCTTATATAATGCTGGACACAAGGAACGGTCCCCCTGGTGCACCACCACCCTAAAATATTCAATCTGTTTAATCTGATTACAATTGCTACATTATGTTTAAAAATGAATATAATCTTAGTTACTTTGTCATTGCTATTTGGATAAAGTGAGTGATGTCATTAAAAGAAATACTTAAGAGCTACAAAAGCAGAAAAAGACCCAGGCAGAAAGCAGTAATACTAAAACAAAAATGGTGGAACCAAAGAAAGAAAACAAATGCAGACATTTAGCAACACAACCCACCTAACAACCTGACATTTGCAGTAGACCTGCTAGAGAACACGGTAAAGGTGTAAGGAGCATTAACACAGCAAGCACCTTTCTCTAGTCATAGTTTTAGATCCCAAACTGTACTGAAACTACAAGCTTCATTTTTTTCCCCAACAAAGACTTAGATGTAGTACATCATCCAACAATTCTGCATTAGAAGAATGGTGCTCCAATACATGCACTGAAATCACCAGAAGTAATATGAAGAGGTTAAAAATCAAGAGTCCTCATGGAAAAAAAATATTACTTGTTTTCTCCCAGTTTCTGCAACTAAAAGACTGCAGTTCAAATGAATCAGCTACACGTTTATATTAATTGCAAAAATAATCTTGAGACTGAAGACCTACTTAATCCAAACCCTTCAAGAGGATATCGGAAGACTCCATAGTACCTAAGTGGAAGATTATAGCCATTTAGTCATTTGAAAATACATCTTTTATCATGTGTTCTAAGCTGCAAAGAACTCACAGGATCATTTGGGATGACTTCCTTTACAGATTTCCTGATATCATCTAACTTCACCTTTCAGTCACTCCATACTGTACTGTCTTCAAGATTTACATGTTCTACACTTCAGGTATTTTTTGATGTGTCAGCATCTAAGAAATCAACTCCAACCTTCCTTGAGCAAATGGAATAGACTGAAACACATTTTATGGTTTATTCTCCAGGCCTGGATAATTTTTATGGTTGTCCTTAAGACTTTCTTTAGTATTCCTCCATCTTCTTGAATAATGGACATTAGAACTGGGCAGAGTATTTTAGCAGCAGTCATACCAATAAAATAGACTCTAATCAAAATACTTTCTCTATTTCTGCTTTATAGTTTTCCTTTTATATAACCAAGGTCTTCTCTGGCCCTTTTAATTACACTATTATACTAAGAGTTAATGTTGAGGTCACTATATAGGATATTCTAATGCCTTTTCCTGAGGGCTTTAAGAGTTAAGTCCTGGTAGTTTAATCGGTTGCCGGCTTCAGAAGCCCATCCCATGGGACAGCAGAACAGAAGGCTGCATCCAAGCTTCAATTATGGCAGTTGAGCAGATCAGCTTCATGCAGAAATGAGAGATCCTATTAATAAACTGAACCAACAACATGGGCAACCAAGTTGCAGCCCTTGTCATAGATGAACCTCCAGCAAAGGGGAAAGAAGCTGAGGCAGGTATGTTCAAAAACAATGCCATTATGTCCTCCACAGTTTGCTTTTGGAAGCTCTTTCCAAAATCTCTTAAGCCTGGAATCATGATTTTCCAAACAGAATCATCCTATAGGCCTGTCATAGTATCTTGGTTTTTTGCTGTCTTATTTTATTTTCCTGAGTAGTTTCCTGGCTAGCTTTCCAGATCACCATTATTCATTTCAGTCAGCTTTAAATTTTACTAGCAATGGTGATACAGTGTCATTTGATAACATTTGGTAGGATTTAAATCAATTTACCTTCATGACGGCTAGTACAATTCGTACATGCATTGCTCTAGAAATTTTAAAAGATAACTTACTATGATTTTTAGTAAGTACAGCTTCACTGAGCCAATAAAACAGTTCAGTCTAAAGTCTCAAACAGAAAAGGTTTCCTAGGCTTCACCATCCAGGTAATAGTTTTTGGAAGTTACTGCACAGACTCAGAACAGCATAGAACACTTTCCAAATGTATTTTTTTTTTTTTCACTCATCATAAGGATTGGGAAAAATACTGCGTTCAATTGGACAAAAAAGTCCAATCTGATCCTTTACCCAAGCTGAGTCTTGAGCTGTGCCTGGGCATAATTTACTAGAGCTGGCCAGATCCCAAACTATTCCAAGTGAATTTTGAAGTAATGAAGGACTAGAAGCCAGCATGTGGGGCCTTGCACTTGCTGCTCAGGATAACAGTATGGACGTAGCCTTGCAGTACCTCATAATCTTTAACATCTTTGCTCTCAAAATAGGAATTTTTCACTCTTTTACAGGTACCAAAACAAAAGACTAAAGTTGAAATCCAGAGCTGTACACTGAAATCAGGAGGTGATACGTACTCAAACACCCAAATGACTTACCCAAGACCAAGACATGAAGAACAGCCAAGAGCAAAACTCAGACTTTCTTGGCTTGAAAACAGTGCCCATCTCCTCTACATGTTTGCCTCAAAACTTCACTGCTCTTTGAGTTTATTTTTCAGCTTCCCATGGCCTCTGCAAATACTCCATCATATTCCTTTACACTCTTCCCACGTAATTGAAAATGAGCAATTTGGTAAGAGGTAGTAAACTGCTTTATTTGTATGGATTTACCTCAAAATCTGGAGGTTGAGCGCTGCCTCTGCAGCGAAAATAATTTTCAGTAACAGCAGACTCCAGTGTGATAATGTCACTGACAATCCAGAACGAATTTTTCTGACTCTTCTGTTCAAGAGAAACAGCAAATACCTTGTTTATGACTAAGCCCTGTGTAATGGGCCAAGCGCTTCCTACCAGTGTCACAAATGAGAAGAATTTGCATTAATGAAGAACGGCAAAATGAAAAGCAAAGTAAAAAGGTGAAATAAATGTATGAAGTGAAACACTGGGCAAAGTTTCTGCCACCCAACGATTCAGTGTAAGTAAGATATGAGTTTTTCTCTCAGCAGGTGGATAATAATACTACTACTTCCAATATCAATAACCATTTGCAGAACATGTATTTTTTCACATTTAGATCTTTAAGTATTTACATAGATTCTCTGACCTGGATGGAGAAAATGATGTAGAATGTGAGGACTGGATTTCTTTCAATATCAGATATCCAAAAGTGATGTGCAGGGTCCTTCTGTAGCCAACCGGAACAGAAAAGCATGCCAAAGGAGTGCTTCAATCCACGTATTTTAGGAGGAGAAAAATAATCTTTCAGAGTGCTATTCCTCTCTGTTGAATGAAATGAGTCTACAAGCTGGCTTTAAATAGATGCCTAACATTTGGATGGTTAAAGATATATAAGGTGAATAGAAGCTTCAACGATTCATCAGAACCTGGCAAGTGAAATGGGATCCAGGTTTCCCTAAACTTTTTCTTGTACTTCATCTGCTAGACCTAGCCTGTGCCCAGGAGTGCAACAGAAAGCATCTAGGTACCCAACACTGTTGAAGGTAAAAATAAATGGATAAGAAGCAATAAAAAGTATATTATGCATGACAAATCTGTATAGTAGGCACAAAATATACAGCCATTCACAAGCAGGATTAGAAACAAAAGATGAGCTAATTCATTTACGTCTCATGTATTTCATTGTTAGTCCATAAATATTAAAAAAATCCCAACAGTTCAATGAGACAATTTGAGATTTTTTGTTTTCATACATGAAATTTCATTAAAAAGAAACATCTTCATTTGTTTGGTTGATGGGCAGTTTCTTTCTTTCTCTCTTTCTTTTCTCATTAAGAGTACAGTTGAAAGACTTCATGAGTCAGGAGAAAACGGGGCAGAGAGAAGGAACATTTTGTCAGGATTGGGAGAGAGGATGCAGATGTGCAGAATGGCCCAACGAGCAGCAGAAAGATTGCTGTCTTCAGGAAGACTGCTTTTCAAGGAAATACTTGAGAAGTGTGTTTTTTCATTCCTACCACAAGACACAGTCCATGAGCTCAGCCTTTCAGATGACTGACACAGCCTCTTGGTCAGGCCTTCAGGGCTTGTTCTTGATGACACTGTCAACTTCTCAGTTTGGTCAAGGACTGACAAGCTCAACCTCAGCAGCAGTGAACAGCACGGAGCACTGCCTCTTAGCTACTGGCCTGACATCATTACAGTTCCCCTTATAAGAACTTGCTGCAAACTCACTTTTTAAGAGAGTTTTAGACAAGCCTTTTCCAAAGTTAGGCTTCAAAGTCTGTAACTGTACCTAAATATTCAGACAGATTCATATCTAAAACTACGTGACCATGGTCCTGCTCTATGTCAAGATGAAGCTTGCTTCTTCCTCAAGTCAATTTTTGCAAGCACTCATGCTTGTGTCAACTCACTCCTCTCTACAGTCAGGCACTTTCAATGGACATCCCTAGATGGAACCCCTCCAAACTGTCTGAGTATCAGCAAGAACTGGACCTCTGCCTATGCAGGAATTTCAAAGGTGCCTGTGTTCAAACAGTTCATAAGAGCTGTTCAAGGAATTCAACAGAGCCGAAATAAAGAAAAATAGATAATATTACTACTGTATCTCTAGTAGTTGCAGGGGGAAAAAATAGTGGGAATCTTGAAGCTAAGAGTAGTCCAGGAGTCATCACGGCCAGTCCCCAGCTAGTTTCCCTGGATCTTGCCATTCCAATATTGTGTTCTGTTGCAAATGCCATTGATTTTTCATTTCCCTCCTGAAACCCCAACCTTATAGTATTAAGTAAGATTGAAGGAATTTTATTTTGCATCCAGAATACACTAAGCAGACAGCAGCCAACCACTGTCTGTCTCAGCCCATTAACTTTATTAAAAAACGCAACAGAGTTGATTTCTATAAAAGCAATTTATCAGCCAGCAGTGAAAATATGGTACCAGTTAAAAGTTATTTTGTTTGAATTCAGGTGTTCTTTGGCCAAGATGTACCATCATGCTTTCTGAGCTTGTCAAGAATGATAAAAACACAGGTCAGAACTGTATGATAGGTATAATAGCCTTACTGTCCCTTATCTCCCTTTTACCCAAAAAGTAGAAGCTTGTATTTCATTTCTTTACAGAAGAAGATAATTATTACTGTCACTGTCACATTCGTTTCTTGGTCTTGATAACAAATGAATTAAACTTGGCATCTGACCAAATACCCTACAGTTACCCTGTCAATGCCAATTCATGATACAATACATTTTGCAAAGATTGGTGAAGGGAAGGAAGGATGGATCTATACTATATAAAGTTCAGAATTCGTTATACATGGAAGACTTGGTCCCTAATTATAAAATACGCTTCCATGGAGTAGTTATGTTTCCAGAGTGATACAGAAAGAACTACAAAGGCAAGATTCCTTAGAGATTAATGGATCATTATATCACCAAAACCAGAAGCTCAGTTGACAAAATTTGCCATTACACTGTTTTATCTCTGTATGCTTCAAGTCCAACAGCTGTAAGTCCAACAGGTATGTTATAGAATTATCAGCTTTTTCAGCTGCCAGATTTCAAGAGCATATGCACTGTTTTATGACATACTGTGGTTACAAAAGCTAAAATAGACTACAACAGTAATAATGAAACTTCATTATTCACAGTAGAAATTAATTTGAAAGGGAATTCTCCCTTTACTCAGTTTTCTACAAATTTGTTGAAAAGATTGTTTTTCTCCAAAAAATGTGCAGCCTCACATATAAACTACTTAGACAAGATGTCACATCTAGTGTGTCAATGTTCTGTTCATTATATGACAAGTCCTAGATTATCAACAGCTAAGCTTTTGGCAATGCTAAACTTTGGAGGTAGCTGTAAAATTTACTGACAATGTAGAACCAAATAACAGTTTGTCTAAGAACTCCAATTCATAGCTTGATGCCAAATCAGCATAAGTGAAATATGAGTATTTAATATAATAAAACATGAGCTGCAAGCATTTAGCCCATCCCAGGAAAAATGTGAAACCAGAAGGTATTTTAATGAAAAACTGGAAGCAAATATCACAATCTAATGTTTAAAAGCCATAAGAGTTAATTTTAGTTTGAAAGGAAATCATTTTTCAAAGTTCTATGCTCTGTTTAAAAACAGATTGAGTAAGTTTATTAAATTAACAGACTACTGCATTTATGAAATCCATAAGTCAGAGCAATGGTGCACAGTCAGCTCTAGAAAGTAATTGCTGGTTTCTCTCAAAATGGACAATCCAGAAACTTCAAGAACTAGTTTTTCCCTTCATTATTTATAATGAGGAAAACACGGTGCAATAGATTGTAATTCATAATGCCTTTTTAATGCTTTTATAGCACAACATTTGGACTCATTTCTAATCTCTGTGGATGACAGGTTGCCATTATTGAATTTCCATTAATATGAATTATAGGTACAATATATTTTACCCAATATTATCCACCCCAGGACTAACGTGGTTCTACAATAATAAAATCACATGCTCAGCATTTTTTTCACAAAGAGAAAGTGCCACCAGTCATTGGAGATTAGTCTTGCTACAACACTATGCATCTGACCTTGACCTTACGTCTACTCTACAGAATCACCAGTCATAATTTACGTGCACATTCATGGTTGTTAAGATGCCAGTATCTACGTAGGTTTCTAACCATGGCTTCCAAGCAGCAAGTCAAGGCTTGCTCAGAACGGAAACACAAGCTTTCCTTCCTCTACCAAACCAGAAAATACTCAGTGATTTGTGGCAGATAATGCAAGATGGATGGACAACTTGTGTGTGCCTCCAGTTACTGATGTGCATCTGAAGAACTCCTTCATGTGAAGGACAACAGTTCTGACTGGGTAGACTCAAGCACGCTTCAGCTTCTTTTGTTTTGGTCACCAGCAGCAACCTGCCATGTTTATCATCCCAAGAGGAAAGTCTCAATCCATCAAAACAATTTAAAACTTACTAAACCATGGGCATGAAAATAGCCATCCTAACATCCTGAGGCCACCAGAGCTACTTGCATGCTTGAAGATAAGCATATACTTCACATTTTACTGGATGGTTGGAAGACAAAGGTACGAGCTGCAGGCTGCAGCAAGGGGAATGTATACATATAGCTGTATATACATACACTGTAAATCTCCCAGTGGAGGCAGAATATTGAGCTGTATGAATGTATAGTCTCACCTACTGTGACTGTTCTTATGTTTTATGAACTGAGGTAGGATTAGCAGCATAAAACATGCTTTAGCATTATCAATAACGCAAGTAGAGCACAGCAGCTGCTTTGGAAGAAGTCTTTCTTAACGGTTAACAATGAACTTCGCATAGAACTTGCTGCACCAGGGCGTAAAGGCAAAGACACTCTTCTTTGATTTTCAGAATACATGTAGCAATAAAAATCTGTTAAACGGAATGAAGAACTTCCCAAATGCCAAGAATGACATGTTCCCTGCCCTTAAGAGCTCACATTCACAAATGTCAAGAAAACAATATGTGAAGAAAATAACCCAAGAGCAAGCAAGTAGATGACAGGTAACAATGTTGAGCAACACCATATGTGTTTTTGTACACATACTCTGAATACGTATTCGGTAAAGTGCACTCCCAAATACAGAATGCAGAAATACTCAGCCCATCCATAATCAGAGAATTAGTTTTGGCCAGCATCATGGTGGTAAACAGTTTTTAGGAGAAAACCACGTACAACGAGGGTAAGGGGCTTGCAAACAATCTCTGGAAGCACATGCCAGGCATGAAGGATAAACAAAACATTTATCAGAAAAGCAAACAAAAAGGTAATCAAAACCGGAGTCCTCGGGATAACAGATGGCAGGACTGGGGACACAAAAAGATACATGGGTGGAAGCTGAGCAGGGGTTTGTTTGAATGCTTCTGACATTTCCTTAAATGTCAGCTCATAATTATGACGTCTTCGCCACCACGTTGTAGGTATATAGCCACTTCTAGCAGAGGTCTTCCAACTCACAGATAGCTGCACTTTAGCATTTCGAGCTATCCATCATGCTCCCACCTTTTATTCTGGTGAGAATGAACAAGCAAACACCAAACTCCCACTGAACACCTACTGCTTCAGTTTTAATTTCAAGGTTTCCTTGCTGTTCAGTTAAATCTCTGGGTGTATTATACAGATTTATATGGAGTGCTACACACTGAGAAGCACCAGGAGATAAGTGGGAGAAAGGGCAATATTTAAAGTAGTTCAGAGAACCCTGTGCATACAGTGTACTCTATAAACACTCCACCAGAGAAGGAAAAGTATGTTATAATCTTTTGCATAAGTTTACACGTGTAAAACCTATGTTAATAAAAATCAATCCTTGTTCACTATTTGAACACAAATCCCATTAATAATTCCATTAAGCTGCCACTTCAGTTCATTATTTTACCCGTTTGCTCTTCACTATATTCACTGTAAACATCTGCTGCTTTCCCTGAGAAAGAGGGTGAACAAGGCCATGCAATTGCATTTATGTTCTACGCCATATCCTTGGCTTGCTGGTGAGCAGCGCTGATATAAAGGGCATTTCACTCTCTCCTATCCAGAGACAGAATACATTGCCTTCCAGTGTAACCAGCTTCCATTCCACGACTTAACATCTAACATCCATCCCCGAATTCAAATTACCTAATTATCAGAGCTACTCAGCATGCTTGTTCAATACTTACCAAGCAGGAACTTTGAAGAGTAAAAAGGGGGAAAAAAAAAAGGAAAAGGAGGACTGACACGGAGAGTAATAGATACCAAGCAATGCATGTTTGTATTTTGAAAGTAAAAGCCTGTGGAGGGGAAAAAAAAGACCTAGAGAAAAAACACCCAAGAAAACCAAGCCCCACAACACAACACTTTGATCACGTTAAACATTCAGGGAGGCAACAGATAACATAATCACAATGCACAGCAGGGTCCTCAGTGAAGAATGGGTACATGACTCTTAAAAGGTTATTACAGCGAATTTAAGCAAGCCAATTGCACAGAGACCAGAGAGCAGCTAAACTGAGGTTTTCAGGACTTCTCTTCTGATCGCTGATACTCATTCCAACTGGCTCAATTTGATCTAACAATCAAAAAGTCAAATGATATGAAAAAAAGATATTTCCTCCCGTAAATTGAAAAAGGTGGAGTGGGAGCTTATTTAGATTTGCTTCCTGCAACTGCATGTCTTTCTTTCTTTCTTTTTCCAAGCAGTCTAGCTCTTGTAAAAGGGTTTCAGCAGCGGCACACACATTTTCACACTGCTCCATCTCTGTACTTTTATTCTGTCCAGGAACAGTCACCTCCAAAGCAAAAGTGAACAGTCAGGGCACTAAACACAATGAAGCAGAAACACAAAGGGAAAAAGGGATGAGAAACAGAAGCTCATTTCCAACAGCACTGAACAACTACCTCGTGTTAATAGCGTTACGTTTGACTGAACCCAACAGGCAAAACACCCACTATTAACCCCTGAGCTGTTCATCACACCGACTCGTAAACTGCTCTTCTACAAATCTACGGTAAATTTGGCAGATTTTATGGTTGATAGGAAAAGGAAAATGAGTCACCAGAGCTATTCAAGAAATAACACCACAGGTGAGACACACCAAGCTTCGTTCCTATAGCCGTTTCCGAGGGGAAGGCTACCACGAACAACATACACTCATGGATTTCTATCCAGGCTCCATCACGAATAGACTGTTGGACATACCCTGCAATAAATACTTTGGATAAAGTATCTGGCACTGAAAAGTCTCTCAGGTTATCAGCTCTGACTGAAAATCAAGGCCAAAACCACCCCGCATGGAGACACACACATTAACCGTGCTACTACGATGTTGTTTGCAAATGCGATTTTACTTCACCAGACAAACTAAAATAGTGAAGGAAAAGCAAAACCTCAGTCTTCTTTTCTTTCAGCACTAGATGGGTGCATCATCAAAGCGGTTTGCAGCTTTCCGCTCATGAAACAAGGCAACTTCTGTTAATAAATGCTATTTCCAAAAAATCAGGATGTGTAGATAATTGTAATTCAGGCAGCTGGAAATGGAAGTGTGCAGATGAAAACAGAGCAGGACAAAAAGATATAAGCATACTTTTGGAATTTCCCCAGTCCTGGCAACTGTCACAGGTTTATTGGACCTCCATTGGCAGAAAGCAATATTATTTTCTATTCAATGCTGTGGTGAGAGAGAAAGAGAATAGACAGCCTAGTAAGTGGAAAATCAATTGTGCAGGTAGCGAGAGGCGTTTCCACTTCAACACTTAATGGATAACGTGATCTTTCATACTAGCCATATGCCAACATCCATCCAGTATCTAACACAATCTCTTATTTCCAGATCCAAAAGAAAACGTAAAAATAATTCCCTGGCACCAGGAACATCTGCAGAACATATTCTTCATTCTGATACAGGGACTAAATTTACCAGCAGTAGGTGGTTGCTTTGCAAGACCATGATAAAGATTTCTGAAAAATAGCTGCAGCAGCTCCCTAGAAAATATACTTCTAGACTCCCTTAGACTATATATTTCTGTTTATAATGGGACACTGGGTTCACAGACCATTCCAGTTGCTCTGACAATTACAACAGGGACAAAGCACACCATCTTAGTGCACAGCTACACCATCTAGAAGACTAGACAAAGTGGAGATGTGACTGTATTCCTCATGGTCCAGATACAACTTAGTGAAATATGGGACTGTAGAGTCAAGCAAGGAGTCACTTGCCTCCAACACAAAGCATTCCCAGTGACTAGAAAACTAAACAGGGCCAGGACATCTTATGTGGCTCTGAGGCCAAATGATATGGCCTAACCACAGTCACAGGATTATATACTTTTATCTTCCAAAATAGGGTGGCTATATCCAAAGTGCTAATTGGGAATGGCTCCTGGCCCTTGCTAATCCCCAAACCGTGCCTGAGAATAGTTTATGACAGGGCTGGTTGGCCCAAGCCAAAAGCACGGCAGAGCTTGTGCTAACAATTTAATGGTATAGATGGTCACGTTCCAGCTCTTGGGCCCATGCCCTGGCATTGCTTAATCATCTAGGATAGACCTTGCCAAATGCAGTTGTATTGTGAGCAGAGCTCACTGGAAAACAGACACATAAAAAGAAGTATGTAACAAAATTAAAACTCTGTATGCATTTTCATGATTCCCATCCCATCCCATCCCTCCCAATCCCCCCAGGTTTTATTTGCCTATCAGCCTTGTTTTCTCAGAGGTGCTACATTTGCTAAAACAGCAGAAGGTCAAAATATTTGTGGTAAGCACCAAACATGCCTCATTTTTTACCCATGCTCAGTAGGATCTGCCAGCAGGCTATGGTGCTTCCAGTAATGTCAGATACACTGTGGGAAGTGTCAGAAGAATTTTAATCAAGTGTCTGTTGGTAAATGGGGGAGAAGGACAAAGATGTCAAGAGTGAAGAAGAAAGGCAAAGAGATGAATGAAAGCTTGGATTGCTCCACAAACTTTTCAGCATTGCTTAAAGTCTTTGTATAATCTCCTAGTTCAAAGAGGTGGATGCAAAAAGACACAGTGTTCAGGAGCAGTGCAATAGGTGCTGCAGTTGCCTTACCTCACTTTGGTTTTGAACCACCTTCTTGGTTCCATACCAAAAGAATGACCCAAAGGTCTTTGCTGCAGAGCAAATCTGCTTCCTTGCCAATGGGTTATGAGGCCACATAAGCAAGAATGTCTTTGCAGACTTATTGCCTGGGACAAGGTAACTATGGCCACCTCTGCATGTCAGGTGCCACCTCTCTGTACTCTGAAGGAAAGCTTTTAAAAGAGTCTAGACCAACTTGTCTCAAAGATTCCTTTCCACAGCTGTTTGCAGGCTTCCCCTAACAGAGAGTAATTGGTCTTGTTGGAAGGAAGCCTTGGAGGCCACCGGGTACAGCTCCTGCTCAGAGCAGGCTAACACTCCACTGGCTTGCTCAGGGACTTGTCCACTTGAATTCTGCACATCTCCAGGGTATTCAAGAACCTCTCTGGGCACCTGTGCCACTGTTTGACCATTCTCAATGTGAGCCATTTTTTCCTTCTTTCTAAACAGAATTTCCTTTGCTGCCATTTGTTTGCATTGCCTTTTCATAGAATCATAGAATATCCTGAGTTGGAAGGGACTCATAAAGATCAATGAGTCCAACTCCTGGCTCTACACAGGACACCCACAATTCATACCCTCTGTCTGAGAGCGTTGTTCAAATGCTCCTTTAACTCCACCAGGCTTGGTGCCACGACCACTGCCCTGGCAGCCTGTTCCAGTGCCCAACCATCCTCTGGTGAAGAACCTTTTCCTAATACCCAGCCTGATCCTCCCCGATGCAGCTCCATGGCATTCCCTCAGGTCCTATCGCTGTCACAGACAGCAGAGATCAGTGCCGGCCCCTCTGCTCCCCCCATGAGGAAGCTGTAGGCCACCGTGAGGCCTCCCCTTGTTCTCTTCCTCTTGTCTTACAGTTCTGTGCCTCTGAGAAGAGCAGCAGTGTCTTTTCTATAACCAGCCCCCAGGAAGCTGACAGGAGTAACCACATCCCCCTCAGTTTTTTCTTTTCCAGGCTGAGCAAACCCAGCCCTCAGCCTCTCCCCCTCCTCCATAACGCCCTTGTTGCCCCATTGTATGGGACAATTACCCAGCACAACATGAAAAATAATGTGGCATACAGGGACCAGAAGAAGAATGCAAAGTGAAGCAGTCAACCTGCATCTATGCGGATGAATTTCTAAGTATCTTTCTCTATTCTTTTACTTCTGGTTATTTTAAAAGCTCCCCTTCCACTCCACTCAGTTAACCTCATCGACGATGTCCAAGTATGTGAAGAACACTGACACAGTGCTTTTGTTGCCCTTCACCTTTACAAAGGAAGCAGTGATGAAACAGTGGCAACTTACACAAAAACTCAGGAATTATCTCCATAATGTGAAGATGGAAATGAAGATAAATCTATCGAAAGACCTGACCATTTTTTTCTTGAAATGGCTGCAAAATCCAGAGCTTAGATGAAATCTGAAAAACACTGAAACAACATTATCCTGCTCTGTGCCCAAGCTAAGTACTATTGTAAAGCAGGTCATATTTCTCGGTAGGCTGAAAAAACAAGGTGAATAGCAGCTTTGTATGTGGCAAAGTATCTCTGGCATCAAAAATTGTATATATGTATATGTCTTAATCAAAGAAGATATAATTACATACGTGCACAGTGACCTTAAAAATCATGCATTCTACACGTCAGACACTTTGGTCACATGAAAACTGCCAAAAGAATAATTGCAAGCAGTGAGGAAAAGGTTTATTATATGGAGTTTAAAGCTTCATGAGCAAGAATGGGATTTAATACACAAATTTGCTTCCACCATCCAACTTAGAGAACTTTGCAAAGATAAACGCTAGACCTTTAAAAGCAGGGATGATAAAGGTAATTAATAGAAGCCTAGAAGCGGAATAATGTTGTGAATCTATGTGGAGTATAGCTATTGCTTTGCTTTTGAGGAAAAGGAAGATAAATTATTCAGTCTTACTCCATCCCAGCATGAGATAGAAATTTAAAAGGAAACAAGCTGTTCAAAAACAAAACTGCGATGACTATGCCAAGATAGGAGTTAGGCTCAGAAGACCTAAAATAAATCCAAGATATTGTATTTATCAACTGAGGAAGATTATGGGCATTGTTTTAAAGGAGACTAATAACACCTCCGCTTTGTGAGGTATAGTTAAGTGATGGTTCAATTCCAGGATTGTGTCAGGATTGCATCATAGAACGCTTTTGCTTAGAAGGGATCTCTGCAAGTCAGTTGGTCCAATCCTCCTCAAAAGGCCAACTTTGATGTAAATCACTGTGCTTCTGGTTATATCCAGTTGAACTTGCAGTATATTTCCACGAGCAGAGAACCTGCAGCTGCTCTAGGTCCTTGCTCCAGTTTTGGATCCTGGATCAAGATTTTTTGTTTCCTTATACGTAAATCCAAATTACTCTTGGTATAATTTTTGCTCACTGCTGCTCTTCCCTTCACAGGCAAGAATCTGCTCTCATGTCTTTATACTGTACAGATAGTAATACGGAGGAGTCCCACCCTCCACACCATTGAGTCTTCTCCATGTTCAACAGACTAAGCTCTCAGCTTCTCCCATGCCTTGTGCTTCGGTCCCCACATCATTTTGGTGGCTCTCCAGTGCACCTGCTCCAGTAGGTCAGTGTCCATCTTGCACTTGGGAGCCCAAAACTGGACGTGGAACTTCAGAGGTAGTCACAGAAAGAACGATCGCTTTGCTTGGAACTGTTGGCTACTGTCTTGCCAGTATATCCCATCGTTTGGTTGGCCTTCACTGCACTGATAACTCATTTTGAACTTGCTCTCAACAAGGATCTTTATTCTGCAAAGCTACTTTCTATCTAGTTCTGCTCTAAGTCATTGAGGCTGGATTGACTAACTCATAGTTCCCTGGATTCCCGTTCTTGCCGTCTCCGAAGAAGGCCATGACCATTGCCTTGTCATCAGAATCTTCCCTGACCTCCATGGCTTTTCAAGGGCTTTTGCTTCAAAATGGCATCAGCTCATTTATCCTGTCTGGTCCCATTGATGAGTGTACATCCAGATGACTTAAATGGTCTGTAAGATCATTCCTCGTCTTTTATCCCTGTCCTCATGCCTGTCCACTGCTATGAGCAATAATCCACTCCCACAGATTCTGCCACCAGACAAAGGGAAGAACCCTTGCCAACAAAGACCAAGGCAAAAGCAACACTGACTATCTTTGGTTCTTAAATTTCCATTTGGGACTTCACTCACTGAGCAGCAAGCCCATATTTTCTTTTTGCTGCCAACATATTTATAGGCACCCTTCTCACTGCTCTTCACATCCCTTGCCAATTTTAACTCTCGCTGAGCTTTAGCTTTCCTAATTCCAAACTTGCACAGCAAAGCGGTGTTTCTAAACAACACCCAAGTAGCCTCTCCTCTCTCACATAAGGACAGGCTGAGAAAGTTCGGACTGTTCAGCCTGGAGTAGAGAAGATGGAAAATCACAAACCACTTCTGTACTGTATGGGTGATGGAGCACTGGCACAGGTTGCCCAGAAAGGTTGTGGGTCTCCTCTCTGGAGGTCTTCAAAAGCCACCTGGACGTTGGTCCTGGGTAAGCAGCTCTAAGTATCCATGCTTGAGCACCAGTTGGCCCAGATGACCTCCAGAGGTCCCCTCTCAGCCATTCTGTGACTCTCTCTGCTCCCATACACCTGCATTGCTCATTTGAGCTCAGTCAGGATTTCCCTGTTCAGGCAGGATGTCCTCTAGCTATGCCTGTTTGGTTCCCATACACTGGATGAGAAATTCCTGAGCCACTTAGAGGCTGTCACCTATGGGCAACTAGATCAGTCTGAGGGCGCTGTACGGTCTTGTTGTACCACACAGTTCAGTGTACAAAGACTGTCACTTCTTAAAAAGAATATGGATTTTCAGGGGAACACATGGTCAAAATACGTCACTGCTCTTTAGGAGCATTCCACTTGCTAGCTGACAAATGTACCTTGAAGTACACTTCAATGTACATGTTCATGTACAAATGTACCACTGCAGTGGTTTTGAATGCATGGACTTTTTGTAACACATTGAGTTCCTTTGGGATGAAGGAATAACTTTAATTATACATAATATTATTGTATAAACAGTATATAGTCTTAAACATTCAAATTATACGCCAAAAAAGCTTCTCTTTCTTGACATGTTTGTGTAACAATTTAGCAGTAGTAAATATTATTCACATACTTCTCAGTGCTTTGTTTCAGGATTACCATAAAAGACCTGGGATCATAAACAGTAAGAAATAACACTATAATATGAAGAATTTATTACTAGCTATTATTCATTATTTATACAGTGGGTGCATATCACTTTACACACAAACACCACTTTACAGACAACATATTTTTCTCAGCAGAACTTCTACAGGCTTTCTTTTTCAAAGTGAATCAGTTTGGAGATGCTAAATTGTAGTGGGTAACAACCACATATATTTCAGCTTGACAGGAGCACAGAAAACCAAAACAGAAGAGGCAGACTGACTTCGGGGAGAATTCCAGAACAGTCAGTTCCTTCAAACTGAAGTAAAATATGCATTTTGTTTGCTGAAAAGTGCCTGTCTCATCCAAGAACAGTGTTACGGCAGGTTAACCAACACACGGACATTTAATAATGCTTCAAATTCCAAGAGAAAATGCCCCGGAATTGGATACTTGCAAGTTTATCCTTCTTCTACACTCTACTTTTCAAAGTAATGGTTGATTATAAATCTGTCAGGGCTGTTTCTAGAAAGGGAAACTGGAGTTAGAAAAAAAGGGTGAGGAATTCCTTTTGTGATCTCCCCCTGTAGTGCTCTGCAGGCATAGACAATAAGCCACTGTTTTGCCCACTCACAAGACAGTGAGTCACTGCACTTCCAGTTATGCAGAAGCTATCTGCACCTTGTGAGCATTGTTCAGATGGGGTGGAGAGCAGTTCAGCATCGCTGCCGTAATGTGACTCCTGGCACTACATCGACAGCGCGAAATAGCACAGGCGGCCTACGTTTCATACCATCAAGTCACAAGACCCTCATGGTCCTCTTATAGGTCTGGGCACTCTTTCAAGAAGATTTTCAGGACTGTTGAAAGGGTGGTGGTGCTGCTCTAATATCAATTCAGAGTGTCAGCTCTGGCTGATCAGAGCTTCCTGGTGCACCTAGAGAGCACCAGCCTGTGTTCAGTGTGTTCAGTGCTCGCAGGTACAACGTGCAGCAGCACAAAGAGCCAGGGGGCAGAGGTTAACGCACTGTTTATCGCTCCGTGGGCCAAACCATGGTATCAAGCAGGAAATCAGGGCCCACAGAAATGACACGGAGAGGTGAGCTTCAATCAATTATTTTTTTCCTTCTTTCTATTTCTTCCTTCCTTCCTACTTGGTTCACTTGTTTTGCAAGTGTGTTCTAAGTTGAAGAGTCCAAATCAACCAGTAATCTGACAAAACCAATGCCATCATGAAAATATTATGTTTGGCAGTTTATTTTCCTCCTGGTATGCAGTAAAATTGTGTTTTGGAAAATGACCACTATTTCTGTTACTGTTAACATAAATTATGATATGGAGACATCCTACCCAACCGCCCCTGCAGCCTTCTGCAAACAGTTTGCATTTGGCTCCCCTGTACCAAAAGTATTCTTTAATCCACTCATCCCCTCCCCTCAATGATTTCTCTGACATTGCCTTCTTCATGCAATGCCAAAATCAGAAATTACTTAGAGAAAGAACCAGCTGTCTTGAAAATAATTTACAGGGCCTACCAGACCAAGTTAACCACTGACAGCGAAAATAATAAGAAACTGCCAAGTGATTCCTCATAAAATTCTTTTTGTAGCTATGTTTGATGGTGACAACAGCAGTATGCTCCTAAATGACAGCGACCAACCTCAGGATTTTATGCATGTACAATGCAGACAAACTGCCCTCCTTCAGAAGTAATGCTCCTTGGGCAATAAAACTGAGTAATCAGCTTCAGATCACAGGCAAGGAAGCTTACGGGTAGGATTCTTTAGCCTATCAGGAGGCTGGGACATATTTTCTAATGGAAAGCACATGCCTTCTGAAGGACAGACATATATTCTGCTGAATTTTTAACGCATAGTCTGTAATTAATACATACAAGAACAAAGTAATGACGGGAAAAAATAAGAAAATAAAAAGAACTCTAAATCATTTCAAAGAATCAAGCACGTAACTACTGGCCAGCACACATTTTGTTTAGGTTACTGTTATTACTAATATTTATCTCTTTTAGAAGTTAAGATACTTTTTGATCAAATTGCCAAAGCCTAGAAATACTCCTTTTTCTTTATCCAAAGCTGTCATGTTTTTGACCTTGTAAGTACTTGGCTCTGTCAATTAGTGTTTCAAACATACTGCCTTTCATCTTTGAATGGAACTGGGACTAGAAACTGGCCAGACCTCTCAGCTCTTTCAACAGATGATAAACACATTGCAATTCAAAAAATCCAAGTAGCTTTCTATGACTTTACAGATTAATTAGCACGTCAGGGCTTCCAGACCAATTTCAGTCCAATGAAGTATCCAGAAAAGTTGACAAATTGAAACCACATTTTGTACATTTCAATTTCTACACCATTCAAAAATACACAAGAAGAAATACTAAAATAGGATGATAAGAAGATGTGACAGATCATCAGCACAGTTTGACCCTCTCCAGGGCCAAAGATAATTAAGATTATATCTTAATAGTCTGAACACAGCCCCAAGTATCTCTTCAGTTTGTTGAAAAGGGGAATTGGTTCCTCTACACCAAGGCTTCAACATGACAGTTTTGGAACCCACCACTGATCTCACTTTGCTCTCTTGTCCCATAATTACCTCCCAACACTTGTGTCACTGTCATAATAGTAGAACAGAAAGTTATTGAGTTCCATCTACAGAAACTTTTGGTTTGTTTGCAATCAGCAAAGAAAAAGGTCCGTTAGGAGTCAATGATCAGATCTCTGTGTTTCTTCCTCTTCTTCCTGGCAAAAGCTCTGTTCATCTTTCAAAAGCACCTCTCAAAATTGTTTGGGGATACAAGGAGGATAATATAGTAAGTTTTTAATACGATAAAATAGTAAATTTTGGGGAGGACTCTGGTGTTTTCACCCAGGCTGGGCTGGCACAATGGCACACAGCTATCACTAACATAGCAGCGTAGAGTAATTAAGATTGGAAAAGACCTCTAAGATCATCTAAGATCAACTGTCTACCTGCCACCAACATTGCTCACTAAACCATGTCCCTAAGTACCATATTGACATGTTTCTTGAACACCTCCAGAGATGGTGACTCCACCACATCCCTGGGCAGCCTGTTCCAGTGCCTGATCACTTTTTCAGAGAAGAAATTTTTCCTAATACCCAACCTGAACCTCTCCTGGCACAACTTGAGGCCATTACCTCTCATCCTGTCACTGTCACCCAGGAGAAGAGGCCGACCCCCACCTCGTCACAACCTCCTTTCAGGCAGTTGTAGACAGGAATAAGGTCTCTCCTGAGCCTCCTCTTCTCCAGACTAAACAATCCCAGTTCCCTTAGCCACTCCTCATAAGACTTGTGCTCCAAAAGTCACGCACTTTGGGTGTCCTTTGCCTGCAGACCCCTTACAGGAGGCACAGTGTGGAAGATGCACTCCAGATAAACAGTGTGTCACCCCAGAAGGTACATTACACAAAGCCTACCAAAATTTCAAACCTAGAGAATCAGGACAATGTGGTTTGCGTGCCAGGGAAGACCTGTCCTTGTCTTCTGTTACAAACCATTGGGTGTTATATACTCAGGACACTGTTTTCATTTCCTATATCCATGTAATATTCTGTCGTAATTACAGCTTCATGTAGAAGAGAAAGCTCTGCGTAGGTGGGAAAGGATTTGTGTTTCATAGACCCTGAAAACCGGACATCACTGTATTTTAAAAATTTATGCACAGATAAAAATACGTTCCTGGAAAAAAAATCAGTTGCACTATTTTGACATCCAGGAACTAAAGCCTCGCTTAGCATCATAGTAGTTTGCCAAAAGAATCAGGCAGATCTGAAACACGGCTTTTGCCATGACTGCATTTGGTCTGCACTGTTGCATCATGTCCAGATGAAAGAATTGACAGGCTTCTATCTGAAATGGTGACAAAAATGTGCCAACTATCAATACAAGCCCTCAGGGGACTGGTAGAGTAGCTTTGCACAGAGAGGCTGAACAGCAAATCCTATATACTTCATCACTGCATGTTTTGACTGTTTTCTAGCAACTGTTGTATTCCAATATTTATAATCTCTCTCTTTATGCAAGCCTCTTATGTTTTATAATAAAAAGAGTACATAAATTTCAGTTACCATTGCAGAGCAAATTGTAGTGTGTAATTAGTCATGTACAACATAAGGCGTAACTTGAAAAACAATTCATGTTTATTTTTCCTCTGCTTAATCAATATTTTAAATATTTGTGGAAGCCATACACCAGCTTAGCAAATCATCACCTCAGAAGTGAGAGAAAGAGAACAGACAGTATAAATTCTGCAACATACAGCAAACTGACTGCATGTGACAGACTGCCATTGAGGGAACTAAATTTTTTGGACCTTAAAGACAAAAAACATAGAACCTTTTACTTCCGTGCTGTTCCACTTCATTCCTTTTTACTGTGCATTCCTCAGCCATACTGACTTGTTTTTCCTTTAATATATAGTTTTTTCTCCCTCCCCATGCATTTTTTTTAATGTGATTTAGTTGCTGTGATGCACAGAGACAAAGGCAGTGGGGGCGATTTTCCCCCTGCAATCCTTGCCTAGATTTGCAGAGAGGTGAACAAATGCTTTCCCATCTCTGTCTTCTCTCCCACATCCCAAGCGTGGCTAACCACAGTGGGATCAAAACTATGGGAGCAATAACACACACGTCTTAAATGCTATGGGAGTGCTGAAGCCAGGATCACATCTCAGTTATGCTATTTAAAGACTTAAAACTATATAGTTATCTCTGAGCTTGGCTGGAGAAAATCTTATCAAAACTGAAGACTGGCATTTTTATAAGATTTGTCATAGGTTTAACCTTGAGAATAACAAATCATTAAGTGTGTGGAGGCTTAAGAATCAATTTGTGTTCCAAGCAAAGGGTTTTTAAAATTAAGGTTGAAAAAAAAAAAATTAGATCTTGCCTGGTGCTGCACAGATTCTGTTGATGTATCAATCTTTTCAGGCATTTAAAAATAATATAGAGATGATAAAAGTAAATGTTCTATTACCAAAAAATCTCTTGGTAATAAAATTTCAAATTACAGCCCATGACAACACTTCTAAATTGAAGCTGTGATACAGGAGCTTTGATGGAGAAAATTGTACAAGTAACTCGCAAAGTAATTCAGAAAAGCACAAAGAATGAAGGTGCTGCTGAGACGAACAGAAAACATAGCTGGAATGGCGTGCAGCATCCTTAAGTGAATTTTAGAGTGTTTTGTTGCCAATATCTTAAGCAGTGCTGCAGTCTTATATGGATTTCTTTGATAGCTTCCTTATACTAACAAATAACCTCACTGCAGGAAAAAAAACCAATGCCCCGCACACACAGACAAACCCAAACCTGATCTGCATCATCACACCTGACTGGGCTCAGGGTATGAAGAACTGGTGTGAATGCAGCAGCTTAATGGCAGGAATTGCACTCTGTTTCTCCTGCTGACTACTTCAGACTTGAGGAAGGATCTCCAGTGAAGAAAATGATCAAAACCTCCTAGTGCCTCAGCTTCCCTGATGGTATACTGGAAGTGCAGCATTAAATTATTTTTTATACATTGTTGAAGTTTTTCTTATGTCTGCTGGCAGCCTCCAATGAAATGGGTTACTGCAGTGCAAAGTATCATCATTATTTTGTTCAGCAAAAAATAAAGCTTAGGAAACTACAGGGTTTTGGGTTTTTTTTTTTTTTCTGTTTAAATAACTCAGACCAAACATCCGTAAGTACTTAAACGTGGCAGATCCACTAAGTGTGATTTGTACCAAAGCATCTGTGCTAAGAAGGTTACAGGTACGCTTTGAGAACAAATTTCAAAGGTCTGCAATGTATAATTAGTTCTAAAGTTCTCCAACACATTAATAATTAGCAGTAAAATCCTTCTAAAGCCCTCCACAGAAAGATGTAAAAAGCTCTTCCAGAAGCATAAAAACACAGATCAAGCCCAACCCCCTCATCACCGGCATTACGTATCTTAAGCTTCCTTCTGAAGATGGTTTCACCTCTCTCCAATAGTTAATTTGATCAAGTTTTTCTCTCCCTTCCAATGCTTTTTCCATTCATATCTCATAATTACGGGTGAGGTCTTTAATCTTACATACATTTTCATGATAAAAACCAAATGGTTCAGCCAGATGAGATATTCTAGTGGTCCTTAAAGCTATTTATCTCTAAATTCCCTGAGCAATTCCATCACCAGTGTGGGCAGTTTCACAGTCCAGTACCAAGAGAGAAAAGAAGGCTTTTACTCCATCTTGAATTTGTCATTTTAGGATTCAGTTAATCAGGAGCTGAAAGACAGGAAAATCACCATTGCCTCTCAATACGGGTATGAGAAGACTGAGATCTTGTCAAAATGACTTCATTTGAGTCCCTTACAAGACGATGGCTCTGTTTGATAACATGTAATGGAGAACGATGGCATGTATATGTATTTTTAATAACTATTGACTTAGCACTGTGCAATGTTTTGGATTAAAGACTTTGCACTTCAAAACAGTGGTGTTCAATGAATTAAGATCTGGTAAACAGATTTTTTTTTCAAAGATTAGCTGCCAACGGGAAATGTTTCAACATGAGAGAAGAACTGATACTAGGCCAAATGGTATTCAACTTTTCAAACAAGATTTGGAAGTAAATGTGCAAAGCACTACTAAATCTGTGGATTAAAAAAATATTAAAGGAGTGGAAAATAAGGAGAATAAGGCCTTCATACAAAATGATGAGTTTTCATGCAACAAATGGCAAAGCTATGCATGTAGGAAAAGGAAGGCAGCCCATTCTACCTAGACAAGATGAATGTGGAGCTGTTGGAGCAGGTTCAGAGGAGGGCCATGAAGGTAACCAGAGGGCTGGAGCACCTCTCCTATGAAGAAGGGCTGAGGGAGCTGGGACTGTTCAGCCTGGAGAAGAGAAGGCTTCTGGGAGACCTTACTGCGGCCTTCCAATACTTGAGGGGAACTTATAAACAGGAAGGAGACCAAGTTTTTGCACAGTCTGATAGTGACAGGACAAGGGGGAATGGCTTTGAACTATAAGGGGGGAAAATCAGGTTAGATGTTAGGGGGAAATTCTTTACTCAGAGGGCAGTGAGGCCTTGGCACAGGCTGTCCAGAGAGCTGTGGATGCCCCATCCCTGAATATGCTTACAGCCAGGCTGGATGGGCCCCGGGCAGCCTAATGTGGGTGGCAACCCTGCCCACAACATGGGGGTTGGAACTGAGTGATCTTTAAGATCCCTTCCAACCTAAGCCATTCTATGATTCTATTATATAATTCTATGAACATGTGACTGTACCCACAAAAGCATTTACTCCGGAAACAGCATAACGACCCAAGCAGGAAATGCTATGTTTGCTTCTAGCACCTCAGCAAAAAAGTCTGGAACAATTAATAGCTCTGTACACATGGAAACAGAGGAAGGGAGCACTTTTATCTCTGTACAAGGGAATGGTATGAAATGTTTAGTATCCAAATTTTCAAAGGCAAATGAAGAATTGGAGGGAACACAAAGGATACACAGTCCTTTTGGAAGCTAACAAAATTGATACACTGCAGGAAACTAGAGGAATGAAGGACCAGAAGTCTGAAGCCAGTCTAAATGATTTATAAAAAATGAAACAAACTTGTAACTGGGAGCACAATTAAATAGCAGGAACACAAAACAAAAGGTTGGCTTTCATTCTTTGAGCTCTTCAAAACACTTCAGGGAGATACAATAAAGTCAGAACTGTTAACTGGATGAGGCAAAGAGGCCTTTCTGTCCACAGCCTGGAGGCACATCACTGTCTGTATCCACACCCTTAGACAATTATAGAAGAACAAGGTCCTCAATCTTCTTGCTCCAAAACACCATGATTACTTTATTCATTCACAATGTCACCTCTTGTGTGGGGCACTGCTTGTCACTGAGTCTAATGACAACTGCCATAACACTGGGAAAGGTTCAGACTTCAGAAGAGTAACTAGGCAATCAAATATCCCCCTTTTGATCACAAAACAGAACTAAGAAACTCAGCTTAAGTTGCCACTGGCCCTCCATGAGCTGGTACCCCATAAAAATGTTCACAGAAAGGCTACAGATGGTAGGCTGTGAGCTCTGCACAGCTCCAGACAACTTGGCAAATTACTTTTTTTTTTTTTTTTTTCCCCAACTAAACCAAGCAACCGCATTACTCTTCTGACTTGTGATTTCCTCATTATACAGACCTAATTTTTTATGGTTAACCATTAGCTGGATTCTACAAGAGAAAGGCACTGGCTGGGGACATTGCTAACCACAAGTGTAAATCAGCTGTCTGTGAGGGAGAGAGACAGAGCTGGGAAGGGTGAACATGAGTATGTATGAGCACCTGATGTTTTTTTCTGACACCGTTCCACATCATTAGTTGGAAGCTTGCTATGTACTACACCCTTACATCTCTGTTGCTCCTACCTACCTCCCTTCCTTTTCAAAGTTTTTTCTTTAGTACACGCATTTTTGAATTTTTAGAGCTGTTCAGCTGATTCTCAGCAGAAGAGGCTGGGGCAAAGACTGTAGGCATTTTGCACATTAATTTTATGGGAGATTACACAGCTGATTAACAGTTCTCTGAACAAAAAGTGTCCCATGCTACTTCCATTCTTGCCTGTTTATTGCTTTTGATCTATTCATACCAAAACATTCTTACTAATGAAAGTAATCAGAAAATTGCCTAATAAGGTAATTTAGAAAACTGTTCACATTGAACATATGATCAAAAGGCATTTAACTTGCAGTTTCTGCCTCTTCTCCCCCAATAAACACATGGTTTACTGGCACTGCTGTGCTTCAAAATGGTTTTGAACATCTGGGAGAAGGGTTGATCAGCTCCAGACAATAGCTGGACTCTAAGTAGACCCAGGAACAAAGGTCATGATAAATAAAATGACTGCTTTGGCTCCAAAATTGCCTCAATCTTCTCTTGACAAAGCATGATTGAAATGCATCTATCTGTGGATAGCATCTGGAGAACTCTAAATATGTTTTGATCAGAATCTGATTGGCTTCCTTCAAATGAAAATAATTTGAAGACAGCATGGAAAATTTTAAAAACCAAATACAATATAAACTTTGGCCTAATGTTTCCTTCTGCAGCATTGACCTTGTTTTTCTACAGTATGAAAAAAAATCAATATAATAATGGTACTGCAGTAAAATTTCAGCTTGCTCTTGGCTTTAAATAACTTTATTGTCTCCTTTCCCCGTCTGTGTCTGCTGCATTTGGCACTTGCAGTTATTAAAATGAAACCAAGTTGAAAGAAAATTTAAATATCATAAAAAGAAAACCAGCAGTGCTTCTGGCTCACTTTGCTAATGCTGTGGTCACCTTTACAACTTGCCAGGATTTTGTATTCCCCAGCTGTTCTACCTGAATTTGCATGCACAAAGAAACCCCAACTTTCTACTGGAATACCAACTTGTGCTTTGCAGATTTAAGAAGGCTAATTTTTTTTTTTTTTTTTTCCAAAGAAAAAGTTACCCCCTTCCCCCAATTGTATATTAGAACAAAAAACCTCAGCGGTTTACTAGCGATTTCAGTCATTTGGTGCTTTACATTTTCCTCCTCCTTAGTGTGCACTTTTGTACAAATGAGAGAGCCTGCTTATAACAGTCCCACTGTTGCACTCTAATCTGCACTAAGAACGAGGCTTTGAAAACCTTACAGAAAAGTACCAACAAAAGAGAAGAAAAACCACCATTCAGCCAAAGCTACAGCCTTTGCTCATTTTCTGCTCCTTCTCCATGAAAACCACATCCACCTGTTGTCAACCACAGCTCTGCCTTAGTGAACAGACAAGAGCATTCCCAAAAGCAAAAATGAGAACCACATGCTCCAGGAAAAGCAATGGAAAGCCCAAATGTGGGCAGTGCTAGAAGGAAAAAGGAGTTTGCTCTGCTCAGTTCTGGGCCTCTCAGGAACATGGGAAACCCTAAGTCTTACAGCAAGAACGACCTACTCAAGTGTGTGCTATGGTGTGAACACAGATTTTGCAAAGGGACAGATGATGCTCCACCTCTAATGTCCCCTCAACACATCACACTCATAATAAAAAAAAATACAGAGCTCTTACTTTGGTAGTTGAAGCTGGGGACGAGTTGGCCACCAGGTTCGTGATCACATCGCTGCTGACGGTGGTACAAGCGGCGGTGGCTGGAGTGGGGAGCCGGGAGGGGACGATGGGCAGGGGCAGCAGCCCAGGGCGGTTGTTGCTGTTGGTGCTGGCAGCACTGCTGCAGTTGGTGCTGCTGACGTGGTTGCCGTTGGAGCTCCAGTCCCGGCGATCCCACCCAGCCCGATAATCTCTTTCAAACCGGCTGTGGTGCCGTGACATCTCGATGCAGGGCGACTTCTGCTCACAGGGAACTCGAGAGTTTGCCTGAGGGATTAAAAGCAAAGAGGTGTTAGGGATGAGGCCCCAGCACAGCGCCCGTACACTACAATCATCAGGGCTAGTCCCTGCCATGCCTCCTCTGCGTCAGGAGAGTGCTGCTTCTTTCCCTTTCTGAGCTGAACATCAGGAAGAAGAGAGTGGTGGTGTTGTAAATGTTAATCAAGAACAGAAATGAGAGAGTTTGAACAGCTACAAGCATGTGGTGGAGAGACCCATGCCTCAGACCCGATGAAACACCATCTGCCCAAACTCTCCAGCAGAATAACAAGCAACAGCACAGAAAGCATGGAAGTTAGAAGAAAATCATTCAAATGGTTTGATAACAGCAAAATGTTTCCAGCAACTCCATCTTGTAGTTTTCTCAATAATCTTTAAATCTGTGACTTTTTTCGGCACGTGATGTGTGACCAAACATTACTTCTAAAGATCAGAGAGAGAAAAATCTTCCTGCTAAAGCTACCCGTTACCTCTCTATTTTTAAAGCTGAGTACCACTTTGTACTGTCCCCTCCCTCCCTTTTCGCTGGGCCTCCTCACAGGAACACATCACCCCAAGGACACCTGAGCCAGAGCAAGCCAACATTTTGCATCTCCTCCTGTGCTTCTGGCTAGATTTAAAACACTTAATGTACCCAAGATGATCAAATGATCAAATCACTTTGTGTGATCATCCTGTCCTTATCATTCCCTACCTCCTCAGTCTTTGTTATCCACAGAGTTTATCAGCCAGGAGCAAGACGTCTGCACGCAACACAGGGAGTTGGGACTCCCAACATCTAATCCTAGTTCTGATAATTATATCTTACATAGCCTACAGCACTTACTTAAGTCTTCTTGCTGAGGTTTCCTAACCTGCAAAATGGTGGCAATAATGCTATTTTCCCAGCAGAGGTCTGAGTAACTGAGAGTTTACAGCGTTTGGAATTGAAGAACAGTATAAATAAATGCTAAATATATTTATTCCCATAAATAAATAATGAGTATCTAGGTCACTGCAGCATCTGATTTATTTTATTTGCATCACACGATGCAATAAATTGTTTGTAATAATAACAACAGGTCAGCTGAAGCATTTTTTTTCCACAAATTCTTAAATACAAAAATAGACAGTAAAAATATCTGCTCATAATGGCTGAGGAGGGAAGCCGAAACAAAAGTCACCCAGAAACTTAAAGATAAACTACTTCAGAGAGCTATTATTTAGAAGAGCATGCCTAACAACAATTTTAGTAGTTATTCACCTGGTAGAATTAAAAAAAAAAAAAAAAAAAAAAAAACCACCATCTATGATGACTAAATAAAGTGTATTAAAAGCTCACCTGGCTCACCAGAGAGCTACTGGCTTGAGAGGAAGAAAACTCTTCTTCAGTTAAAAAAAAAAAAATCAATACTATAAATGTGATTAGAAAACAAACAAAAAAAATCCCTATCATAATCATAATTCTCCAACAAAGATCTCCCAAGAACCTGTACTGGCGATGGTTCTGCCGTTCTGCAGCAGTGAGCTCCTCCAGCACATGCCCATGCAGCAGGGTTGCAGAGGTTGACCACAAAATTAGCACTTCTTATAGTCCAACAGACCCATCTGTTTTTCTCTGGTAGGATTTGATGCAAGATTTCGATTGATGACTTGAAGGTTGGGGTTTCACTGACATTTATTTACCTAGGTCCCTCTTTCTTGTAATTTTGTAGTGTTCTGATACTACCCTAAAATAGCATCTTTAAAGGTAAAAAAAATTCCACAGGCATAAACCCCCTTCCTTTAATTTTATAAACCTTTTGCAAAGCCAGACAAAAAGGGAGACTGTAAACTGCAAGCTACCATTTGAAAATACCCTTTATTATTCCTTGCCTTTGGAAAAGTTTCTTCTCAGAACTGCACGTTTTCCCCCACTGTATGAAGCTATCTTTTTTGACTGTTTGGAAGGTGGCTGTCAATTGAATGCCCTTCTCCTTCTGAGCTTGAGGATCTCCATTAGCTGTATTAGTGTACTTCTTGACAAGGCAACGAGAGCGAACCAAATCACATATCCCCCACCCACCCACACACTTGAGTATATCTGACATTTAATTCAGCGGAGAGCAGAGCACACATGCACATAAGTCAATAGCTAGCAGTTTTTGCCACACGATCCAAGACACCATGCCCCCAGCAATTCTACTATCAGATGAGACTGACAGGCAATTACGTCAATAACAAGCAGGAAAAAAGCCGGTGACTAAGCCATGCATTAAGAAGTTTACTTAAAATCCACCACACTCTTCACAAGCAAGTTCTCTTCTTTGTCCAGCTACTGTATTTTATTATTTTTCCAATAAAAAATAAAAGCAAGGCTTGAAAATGCACTGCTTTAAATATACACTGCTTGTTTCAAGCATGTCATTTTTGGCTGGGTACAAAGATATTTGACAGCAAGAAGATGTGCAGAAATACTGGAAGGGATAACTATCTGATAAATGGGAATTCAACTGCTGGTGCTTGTTATTAATTGCTGAAAATTAGAAACAATATGAAATGTTCTCATAAATAGCTGCTGGGTGAGGTAAGAAACGGTTTGTGAACAGGCTGGCTAATTTTTAAATGTATTTTTGGATCCAGAGTTTATGCTTTGTCTAGGCTATCTTTGTCAAGGATGATAATCATAGTAATAATAATGCTTAAAACATCTTTAGTACTCAGAAGAAAAACTTTGCCAACAACCTGTGTCTTGAGCCAAGCCTAATCATCACATTCCTCTGCAGAGAACTTGACACAGGACAGCACAAACAATCTTGAGAAACAGCAAATCCGGAGGCCAGTGCAAACCGCACACGAACAGTAAGGACAGCAGTCACTAATCAAACACATATGAAAGTTTTCATCTTAACTCAGCTGTTAGTGATTCCAAAATCACAGAATCATAGAATCACAGAACATCTCAAGTTGGAAGGGACCCACATGCCATTCCCTCAGGCCGTGTCGCTGTCCCCAGAGAGCAGAGCTCAGCGCTGCCCCTCCGCTCCCTGTGAGGGGCTGTAGGCCGCCATGAGGCCTCCCCTCAGCCTCCTCTGCTCTGGGCCGAGCAAACCAAGGGACCTTAGTTGCTCCTCGTATGTCTTGCTCTCCAGACCCTCCTTCATCTTCATAGCACTCCTTCGGACACTTTCTAATAGTTTTATGTCCTTCTGATATTTTGGCATCCAAAAATGCACACAGTATCCAGTTAGAATCACAGAATCAGAATTATAGGATATCCTGAAATGGAAGGGACCCACAAGGAGCATTAAGTCAAACTCCTGGCTCCGCACAGGACCACCTAAAATCTATGTCCAAGAGTGCTGTCCAAGCGCTCCTTGAATACTGGCAGTGTGTGGCCATGACCACTGTCCTGGGGAGTATGCTCCATGCTCACTGCCCTCTGGTGAAGAACCTCTTCCTAATGGCCATCCTGACCCTCCCTTGATGCAGAGTTGCATCCAATTTTAGGCTAAGATTTTCTAGACATGGATTTTATTTTATTTTATTTTTTTAAGAATTAGAGAAAAAGGGAAAAGAAAGAAAACAACACCCCTACCACTACAGAGAATGAGAGGAGAAAAACAGTAATGCTTACAAATATCAATACCTACAAATAATTCATTCGGTTTCCCTTTTTAAGAGAAGTTTTTTTGTTTTTGTTTTTTGTACACATGCACACATTTTTCTTTTCTAGGCCCTCAGATACCTTTGGATCCCTCTCAACACCACTAAAGTAGAGAAAGAAGGTTTTCACTTTGTTTTTCAGACTTTGGAAACTGCCAGCACTGTCCACAATGAACTTGCTGCCCCAGCTAAGCCTTAGCTGAGTATAATCCATCAACCTCTGTTTTGGAGCCAATTTTTCAGCTAGAATGAAGCTTCCTGCCACCAAGTCCAGAAGCCAGTTCTTGAGAAGATAAGCTTAAAGCTATCTCAGATATGTCCATCCTCAATCGGAGCCATAAAACCACGATGTAGTCATATCTAGCAATAGAAAGAACGTAGGATTTGCGTATCTGAGAACAGAAGTCCATGAGAAGGGCTGCTGCATGCTGCTCCTGCTGAAAATCACTCCGTACAGCTAATTCAGCTGACATACTATCTTGTGAGGGTGGTGAAGGCAATGAGACAGGCCTTCCCCCCACGCTCTCCTAGGATGTAATCACTGGAGTAGCCGGGTGTCTTTAATCTTGACTAGAAAGGAAACGTGTGTTCCTGCTTGTCACACAGAATCAAAGGATTTCATTGTGCAGCCAAAAGGAACAAAATTTCTCTTGGAGGGGGAAAAAGCACCCATGTTAAAAAAGAGGGAGAAGAGAAGAGAGAGAAACCCATAGCTGTTACTGGATAAGCTGATAAACACAAAGCAAAAAGATCAAATTGGCATTAAGGGAGAGCTGTGGAAAAGGCAATAAGCGACAGAAGAGAAACTGAGCAACCAGAGGAAAATAAAAATCTCATGAGAAATCTGAAATGAGATTTAGTGTTGTGGCAAGGCAAACAAAATGCCTGTCTTGGTCCCTGAAGAGTACCATAGCCATGGAGGCGTTGCAAGAGCCATGCAAAGCACAGAGAGCCTTCCTGGTTTCAGAGTAAGGTTGTGCAAAGTTCTCTGGAGACAGGCAAGAGGACTATACACGAACCTGGCCCTTTCCTCCATAATTTACTTTCACAGCAAGATGGACTTGGGAGAGTTGAATAGGGAAGAAAGGAAGGGAGTAATGCAACCATACTCACCGCCCTTCTGAAGAATGGGACAGGCATCTCTCCTTGCCCTCCACAGCCAAAATAAGACAGTGCAGCAGGTGAGAAAGGCCATGGAAATAAATGACTTTAAATCACACCCTCTTGAAGGAAATTAAAATGTGAGAGCACCCCTGCTAGTGAAAATCAGGAGTTTTCAAAATTTCTCATAGAGCCAGCTTGCTCAACAATAAAATCTGAATTTTTTTTCCTATTGTAGAATGTGAGCATCTTCAGGTCTAAAACACGGGCCACCTATACCTATAACTATATCTAATCTCCAAATTTACCCAAAGCCCTTTGGCAATTCAGAAACCCTCCTGTCTTTTCAGTTTAAAACCACCATTGTGCTGGTACTCATTTCTCACCACATCTCTTCTGCCAGCTCATTTGTTCCTTGCTTCCACAGCTTCCACACGCATGCACAGAGGCAAGAAAAAGACCAGAGGCATTTGAGATAGCAGTGTGCTAACTACAGGCGTCTTACCAGGTTCAAACAGATCATTGCTGCAGATTTATTAAACCTAAGTGATTAACATTTCATTTTATGCTCAATACATTTAAACACAGCCCTTCTTCCCCCAAGCCCAAAGCACTCACTGTTCTGCAGAAAAAACGTTTCCTATTCATGTTCCTCTAAATGACAGTCCGGCTTGAGCCTTAGAGCAGCTTTTTCCCTGTTCTCCATGCTTATCTAGTCAAGGTCTCCTTAAAATGCCTGTCCTCACAGATATAAATACAAGGAAAAACAGGCTTTCAGCCAGTCTGAAGCTAGAGAATCAGATTTCTTAGACTATTAGTCAACTTCATTAAGTGACTTCAAAAATAAAGGTCAACCTTTTAATTTAAATTTTTCCTGGGTAAGCATTTGTTTCTAAATTTACCTTTTACATAATAACAGAGAAATATGATCGGCAAGAGAGGTTGGGAGACAGCACAGCGGAACTAGATACACAATCATTAGGGAAATGGAAGAAAAAAAATAAAGAGTTTGAAACATTAAAATAAGCAGCTAAATAGCCTTGCCTGTTTTCAGACGGGATGAATGGAAGCGCAGATGAAATAGGTTGTTAGAGAGCTTAAAGAGCAGTTAAGTGCATGCAAAGCGTAAGTATTTTATGAGATACACACACACACACACACACACACAAAAAAGGATGAGGAAAAAGAGAGAGATTTGCTGTAATGAGATCTAGCATGAAGTACTGTAAGTGATACAGAAGATGTCTAAGTACCTAACCTCAAATGATTTCAGATGTATGCTGCAGGGGAAATGCTACTGGATGCAGTTTTATCAGCACATACCAACACAACAACCTCTTCCTGAGGCACAGGGCTAAGGATATTAATTTATGTATATGACATCAAAACCACATTGGAACATATCACTGCTACCATAAATTCTGGATATCATTTAATTGCGAAGTCATACATGCACAAGCAATAAACACAACTAAACGTGTCTTTTAAGAAGTCTTTCAAATAAAATAGTGGACCTATTAACCAGTAATAAATGAGTAGACCTGGCAGCTTCAGGAGCCAGTCTTTAGAAGCATGACAAACAAAATGTTTAATTTGAGCTCAACATTATTTATAGCCTACAAAGACTTTCTTAGATGTATATGGAATCACTGTTAGAAGCCTACATGGATCTAACTAATCCATTTTCACAATTTTTACTTAACTTCTTTTTTTCCATTTGGCTAACTTCATTGAAAGACTTCTTTGTTAGACTAAGGCAGTAGGAATCCAATCAAGAGATTCTGTAAAGCTGAACTACAAGCAGCTGTGTAGAAAGATAAGGCCCAGAAATATTTGAGGGGCAAGGAAACAACTTTATTATCAAGCAACGTCTACTTTTGTAAACCCCTGATTTAGTCTTGTAAACAGTTGTAAAGCTCTTGTAAAATCCAAGACAAGACAGAGAGACTTGAGCTGCTTTGCTACAATCAGATCTCAAAAAAAAGAAAAGAAAAAGAAGAAGAAGAAAAAAAAATCTTAACCCTGTGAGTGATAAAGGAGCATGAGATTTAAGAGATTATATAGGATTTTATATAGGATTTAATTTTCCAAATATATGCTGGAGGAGGCCACACTTTAGGACACACAAAAAAGAATCAGAGCTGCAACATAACAGTGACTTCCCGGGACAGAGCTCACTACGCAAAACGCAAATTAGTTCTTTCCTTCTCTGTCTCAAAATATTGTAGACAAGCATGTACACGCATTATTCTTGAGTATTTAAGATGGATATGGAAGACATAACTTTAGACAAGTAAAAAGATAAACTAGGCTACCCAGTTGAAAACAAAAAAAAAAAAATCAGCCACATTGAGAGTGAAACCCTACCTTAGTGGTTTGGTTCCTTTCTCCCAAGGATAGGAGAATATGGTCTTCCTAAATGAGGAGTTATTAAAAAGTCTGTATGTATACATTTTATCAGTAAGTTTCTGAGAAATTCCAATGGAAATTTATATTAAATATGATCATTTCCCGTGTCCCATTCTTTGCTTTCAAATGCCAGTTCCTTTACAACAACCTGAGGGGAGTTGGTAACACACCCTGCAATTTATGGATCACAAGTGTTGGCAGGATGAGAAAAATTCGCTGTGATCCAGAGGCATCTGAGGTCCTGAGGTCCACACTGCTGGAACAGAAGATGAAGAACACCATTGCAAACCCTACAGTGTGCCAAATCTGGACACAGATGAAGGTACAAGGTTTACATCAGGCCCAGAGGTTACCTTCTGGGGAAGCCCCCTGTTGGTCAAATGTCTTGGACTATTTTAAAAGGCCTTGATCCACATCCTCACACATAGCTACTGCCAATTATAAATTGATATAAAATATAAAAAATTGATATAAAATGGTTTAGGGCAGGTATCTTGAGAATACTCCTAACTCCATTCCTCTCTCTCTAGGTTTGTATCTGAAAGATCTCTCACTTGATCTGGTTCTCCCCCACGGCATGTTGCAAACATCTCCCAAAAGCTCAGAGCACAACTCAACCCTCTCCATCCTCCATTCCCCAAAATCAACTGCCATTTGCTGCGGATTCTTAGGCTTTGCAATGTCCTTCTGCAGCAACACAACTCGAATTTTGCACAGCAATTTTCTAAATGAAAATCCACCAGAACTTTACACAAAGGCATAATAACTTTCTCAGATGTCTCTACGGGGTCTTGGGTAGCTGTTACTGCCTGGAACTCAGTCTTGCTAAAAAACAGGGAGAGAGAAAAAATGTCATGTTCCTCCGTAACACTTCTGCTTGCAAAAACACTGCCCAAAACATTGACTCCCCTAATTAAATTATCTCATTAGCATGAAAAGCAAACAAAAGAAAACCAAATGCCAAAAGCTGCTATGTTAACTGTCAGTTGGCGGGGGGGTTGCACAGGAAGGTTCACGCAGTGGAGCCAGCAGCCAGGACCGTGACTCCCTGCATAGGGAATGGCTGGGCATCAACCAGTGACCGCGCTCCAAAATTGAGAGGCAGAGGAGGGAGGCCAGGGACATGACTGAGTTTCTTCTGGGGAAATCCACCGCCTTCTCAAAATGCATGAAGGGGCTGCCAGCACCTGACATACCCAATCTCACCCAAGACTTCATAGTTAATAAAGCAGAAATATAGAATAAGCTACTGTCAGTGTTGCCAAATGTCACAAATTAAGTTTCACAAAATTTAATTAACAAGATCTTGGCTCTTTTGGGGCTGGTTTCATAAAGGGGTGGACGAGGTCTTCAGATTGCATTTGGACAAGGCAGGAAAAATTCCCTTTGATTTACTGCCATTCTCAATTTTCCAGCCCTTGGGGAAGATTGATCAATCAGTCACTACTAGTAGAGGAGAAAGGTCTTTGCCAAGGCATGGGTTAAATACAACATATTTTGCAGCAAAATCTGTCTGGATCACCTGTTTTTCCTTCAAAACTTAATTAACTGTACTTCTGCGCTCTTACAGGATATTTTTGGGTTGTCCCAAACTCATCACTATTCACATTTTTAAAAGCTTTAGCTAGCACCAGGGGAAGCAATGCATTTTCTCTTTCAGGACTGATGCCCTCTGACCACACAGCGCTTTCTGACACATTCTGTTTATCACTCCCCCAAACGAAGACCACATGTACACTGCAGCATGCAACAGCCACTAAGCATCTGGCATATAAAAAGAGCTTATTAGATGCAAAATGCCTCTGAAACAAACAAGAAACATTGAATCTACTGAACACAGACTAGCACAGTCTGTATCATCATGCATCTAAGTGTCTTAGAGGTTGTAATGTGATTGGCTTCATACTGTTGTCTGAAGTAGGAAAGCGCAGTTATCCTGATGCTGCAATAAGGAACTGCATTTCCGGAGGCCGTATGTGATGCCTGCACCAAGGAGAATAACTAATGATTTTTCCGGTTTCTGGTGCCCTAAACATGGGATGGTTGCTAACCTCCATGTGCATATCCTCAAAAGCTTCCTTGCTCTTCATTTAAGGAGCCACACATATATTCTCTTAGAGGTCCTGAAGGGCTTAGTGGAGGCATTTTCTTTCCATATTTCTAGGAGACATAGAAATATTGTCATGAAATCCTTGTTTTGTGGTGTTGGTAGCATCAGCATCAGTATGTAAGTACCAGGCACCCTTACCCCTGCTAGAAATATTGGGCTGTTCTTCAACTCACCCGGCACTCAGGAATTTCAAATCTGCATGTTCCCTTCCTGGTGGACATCACTGAAGATAGCCAGAGCCCATGTTATGTGCCCGTGTGCAAACACAGCTCATCACCTCTGTACAGCATAACCACGTTTCACAAAATGGACTGATTTCATTCTCAGCTGGTTCAATAGAAGAAGTATCGCTTACATCTACTTGCAATTTTCCTTTTGTTTTGAAAGGTGGGCACTTTGGGAATCAGAGGGACAGTGCCATCATCCTAACGAACTAATAGCACAGCCAGTATCAAAGCCAACTGCTTCTCAGTTTCCTCCTGTGCCTCTTAAAAGCTATTCCTGTTATCACTTCTTCCACCACCTTTTCTTGCTTCTCACTTAAAATTGCCACCAGCAACTCCTGTTTTATCTTCCCAGCTGTCGGACGAGGACTGTTTGCTGAATGCAGTAAATCAGCAACCTACCTTTTCTAGGCCAGAGGTCTGAAGCTTTTAATTAGCCGCTTTAGAACTAACACGATAAAATAAGAATCAGCTCGTTTCTCAAAAGCATGAACCACTCACAAGATACGTTCTGTGATGTAGAACCTTTAAAAATCACGGAGAGAAATCAAATCATGCTTGCTAAGCATCTACGTACTTAAATGTAGATTTAAGAACACCAAGAACCTAGTTTAGAATGTAACTGTAAAGCTCCCAGATTTGCAAGTGCTGGCCAAAATGTTTGCATTTTATCCTGAATAGCAATCATTCATTTCCGTTCAGCCGAAGCTGTCAAAGACTCTATATGCAGTCTTGTAGTGAGATTCTTATATACATGCCAAATGCCTGTATAGCAAACATCTGGCCTCACTTCTGTTCCATGAATTTGCCAAAGAATAAGTCCGTCAGATTTTTTTTGTTGTTGTGGCTTTTATTTTCTTTTCTCTGCTGTGCCTCAGGTCGTTTTTCTTAAAATGAAATCATTAAAACAGGCAGAAAGAGCAGAGGAAGGAAGAGTAAGGAGAAGAGATGAAGCATCTGAATAATCTTCCAGTGGGACTAATTTTACTAAGCATTTGTGCTTCTGCTACCAGTCAATCACTGCAAGTATTATTGAAAAACTAAAAAATAAAAAATTAAACTGCATTTAGCAAAGAATATTGGCATAGAAAGAAGGAAAAACACATATGCTCTTCTATAAACTAGAAGCTCAGTTTACTCAAATGTCCTCAACATCAATATAAAATGTATTAACATAAAAAAAAATAATAACTTGCTGCTCCCTTATTTTGCATTCCTTTTACATCCGTACTTCTCCGAGGCAACGGATCAGAATGGCGCAGTGCCTTCCCCTCCGGCCAAGTGCAATAAACAGGCAGGTGTAATAGAAGGCTGCAGCGTCTCAGCTCTCCTCCCAAACAATTGATCTTCCAGGCCCACGGTGTAATTCAGGCTCGGTAGCTCCCTGTACATGCCTCATTCCTGATCGGTCAATTATTTCAAATCAGGCAGAATTAAAGTGTTATTTTTGTGAGGGGGGATGATATTCACCAGTGACCGAAGTGAAACTAATAAACTAATTTCCCTTTGCTGCCTTGGGCAAAACAGAAAAATTCAAGTCTCTGAAAGAAACACTGCAGCTGTTTCATCAGACCGTTGCCCAAACCTGTGTGCAATTTTGCTATCTTCAAATTCAATTTTTGTTCACAGAACAATTTTGGGAATGAAACACAACACAAAGAAAACAGCAAAAAAAAAGGAAACAGTGAGGGTCTTTGACTCTGCAAGAGCGAGCTGAGCGGTGCGAGCCTCCCGAGAGAGGGGAACAGCACGCTCCTCTTTGAAACAGAGCATACTCCTCCTGCCAGTAGCAAATTTATCCAGTAGATGTCAACACCAGCAAAAAATATGTTTAAAGCAAACCTTAACAGCAACAGCAGCCACTTCAATTTACAGGAGTGCAAAGAGAAGAGTTCAATATTTGGAAGCACTGCGTATTCTCTCCTGTCCCATCCTGGAATCTTCCAGTACGGATCCAGCCTGGCCCATCCACATACATGGAGCAAAATAATTTCTTTCCTTGCTTTTAGAATAATTTTGCCTGGCTTGCTGGAAAATGGAAAAACTGCTAATGAGCATGTGATTGCTTTCAGATTAGATTTGAGGAAATTTTTCAGCAGAGGAGTAGGGAGAGAGTGGGCAAAACACTGTTCGGTGCAAAGCAACTACGACAAGCAAAATCTCCATAGTCACTGAATACAATCTGAAGAGGTCTGTTCCTTTCTGACCTTTCACTGCGTGGTTAAGCAATGCAATAATTTCACGGATTTTGCTCCTTCCTCAAGAAGCTTCTCTGCCTACAACAGTGACCTGAGATTCCCACGCTGACCCCAGGTCAACAGATACTTGTTGTTCCTGTAAGGTTGTCTCTTTCTTGTAATACACCAAGGACAGTCTGTTGTAAGCCTTTTAGTGTTATTATCACTCAAAAGACTGAATTTGCTGACAAGTTTTAACCATGCAAAAAAACAAGGCCGTTGTTGTTGACACTTTCAAATCTACTATTAAGATCTGACTGTTTGAACAGCTTGTGTGCAGAATCTGAAGTACAGATTTCTGTTTCCTTTTTGTTTATTTTTAGATAAACCTTGTGTTTCTACTTTGCAATGTTTGCATTTGGCTGCTGAGCATGCAGTAATCGCATATATTATGTGCATTGCTTAGAGACACTTTGCATCGCAGCCCATCAGGTTTTTTGGATAGACAGAAAGAGAAAAGAAATAACAGATCGTTTTCCTGATTGATTAATCTTTCCTCACGTTGCCGTTTTCCCATAAACATTAGGAGGAAAACCAAAAGCATGTTGTGACATCTAATAGAGAGACATTGAAGCAAATCATTTTATTACTTACTAAGGAGTTTGTTTTCACAGATATCTAAAACATGGCAAGCAAACCCAAATGAATATATTACAGAGACTTATCACTTCGAGCAGAATTATTCCTCACATGTAAACCTTATAGCTCGTAAGAGCAGCATCTATCCTTCATAATAGCTATAATGTAGTCGCAGCTTATCTAAGCTGTTTGGCCCGAAATTCTGGATCTCTGACGAAGTAAAGACAGTGGGCAAAAGCTAAGACTGTGAATTACCATAATTTAAGCAATTCTTAGGCATCAATAGAAGCGGGCATGGGAAGATCAGACAAAGGCACTACACTCTCAGTAAATAATCGCAGTAGATGATGGCATGAGAGAGAATAAAGTCACAGCTCTAAATACTGGGAAAAGACATCAAATGCAAAATCTAACATCATGCGATGAGAAATAAAAGCAGCACACTTAGTTTCTGGAAACGGCATCCCGTGCAACTGCTCCCCAGCTCTGGATGCAGGCACGTACTAACAAAGACAGAGCCGTAAATGGTTTGGAGATAACAGGCATATCTTATTAGGTATACCACACTTTTGCAGCTTTGTACGAGCAGTTCTTTTAATCACTGTCAACATTTTCTCTGAATCCAGGTCTGAAAGAAACAGTGAGAAATTGTGATTTGCTGTGGCACCTTGATTGCTGTGTGGATGACTCATTGTGCCATTCCTGTTAGTCTTACAAATTTATGGATTTTTAAGGCCAAAAAGCACAGGAGGCTGTGGTGATCATTCTGCTCTGACTCTGGACAGCTCAGCCCCAGAGCCCCATCCAGCAGCCTGCGTATTTGATAGAACACCCTGTGCAAAGGGTGTTCTAGCTAGATAAAGCAAAACATAAAACTATAATCTATGTATAATATATATCCAGAAAGACCTGACCAGTTTCCTCTCAAAAAAAAAACAAACTGAAAAACCACCTTGATTATTACAATGAACTAACAAACTTTTCTCATTGACAACTTATTTTTCCCCATTAGTTTATCAAAACTCGGGGGCATCAGGGGTGGTCTTGGTGGAGAGGCCAGGGCCTCCTCCATGCTGGTCACAGTTGGTTCCAGCTGGATCCAATGGTCCCTCTGAAGAACACAGATGAGCCCAGTAGCACTTCTGTGAAATACACCTAAGAAAAGGCAAAAATCTTGCCCAGGAGTGAGGCAAAAGCTGCGAGTAACAGTCCTACGACATCAAGGCCAGTGCAGAAGGAGGGTAGGAGGTGCTCCATGTGTGGAGCAGAAGTTCCCTGCAGCCCAGGAGAGGCCCATGGAGGAGCAGGCCGCCCCTTGCAGCCCATGGGCACCACGCAGGGCAGATCTCCACGTGCAGTCATGGAGGAGCCCATGTAGCAGCCGTAGATGTGGCCTGGAGGAGGTCGCAGTCCGTGGAGACCCGGGAGGAACAGGCCTGGGGCCGGAGCTGCAGCCACGCTGTGGCAAGCTCCTGACTGAACTGCAGCCTGTGGAGGGCCCACGCTGAGGCACACTTATCCCCAAGAACATCAGCCCATGGGACGGACCCGTGTTGAAGCAGGAGAAAAAAATGAGGAGGAAAGAGCATCAGAGAGGAACTGTTACAGACTGCCCATCAGTTTATTATGAAATTTTGCTCCATGCATCATACCATTAAGTTTTTGTCTATCCAATTTTAAATAATTTCTAAGCTGACGTAAGTGTATGAGTTGCTTGGAACAGTCTTCATAGATGGAGTGCTATACCTATTACTTTCCGGAATAAAGTACATATCCATTGAATTTCCTTGATCTTCTAGGCAAGTAATAACATCCACTTAGAAAAGATTAGACAAACTGAGAAATAATGCCTGTCTGTAACTAGACATCTTATTTTCCAGCATTCACATAATGGCCCCATTACATGCTTGATTACTGTGGTCAGGCTAAACAGAATAATTTAGAAGTTTTTTTTATTATTATTATTTTTAGCAGAAAAGTTCAACTTCACCTACTTACTGAAACCTACGATTTTTCTGAAGGTTATTTTCAATGGTCCCAAAGACTGCCTCTTCTAATTTTTTAGAGATAGATTCTCAAGTGCATTTCACTCAAAATTATTAATACACAACTTTGTCAGATGTCCTTTCTTCTCCCGCTTTGGTCTTCATTCCCAAAGTTACAGTTTCTAGCAAAATTTTCCTACACAAGGTTATCCAGTTCCTCCTATTTCAATACAGTGATAAGCATTTATGTGGCACTCTGTCTTCAAAGCACTTTACAAACATTAAATATTTAATGCTCCTGGTATCCCTCTTACTCTCAACCCCGTTTTACAGGTAGGGAAACAGACTCACAGGTTAAGTGATTTTGTTTCAAGTCACATCACAAGTAACTGACAGATGTGAGACCAGAATACATGAGCTCAGATTTTCAGTTCTGCTCTCAAAAGTAGACAAGCCTTGTTCTTTCACTTCATAATAATAATAATGAAAAACTTTGCTTTTGTTCAGGGAGAATTTCTTTGTCTCTTTGGTGGTTCTAAAGCCAAGGAGAAATCTGCTCAAAAGAAAGACCAAAAACACAGGAAAAGCACCCCAAAGTTATCCAGAGGGACACTTTGCAGCTTTGTAAGCCTTATCCTCACTTTATAGCATTCTAGGGGGAAAACCACAAACGCACATCCTATAAATGGTACGGTATTTTTTCTCAGCCTTTACATACAGACATACAGAGGCACATTTGTTTATATATACATAAGTAGTTCTGGAAGTAATGCCTTCTATTCATTTCCATGGAAACTACAGCAGATACAAAGAGCACACCACCACTAATTGATAGAGCAAATGCTCCACTACAAAATGCTGTTTTCCAACACAGTCACCACCATTAGCTGTGTATTTTCACCAGCAATGAACAAGAACATGCATGCCATGCTCGTAAAAATCTGCATCAGTGGAGGTGACCACTGTCATTGTTGCCCCTTCTGAAATGCACCATCCGCTGTGTCACTGTGCTCACATCCACTGTTTGGTCGCCATCAACATTCAGCTAGTGTCAATGAATGTCAATGGGTGCCATTTTTTCCACAGGAAGGAATTCAATTCAACACCTTTGCTTCATACGCACTTCCATGTCAGACACCATTGTGTCAGACTGCCCCTCTGCTGCCATCTGTCACACGGCAACAAAACGTAATGGAATATTGGTGGGAATGTTCAGCCTCCAGTGCCATCCCGCTAACATCCACCTCTGACATCAAGGGTCAATATCACAAAAATAGGAGGCATTACTTTCAGAGCAGCCCTCATAAATATATATATAAATTCTCAACCACTACGTAAAACCAGAACAGAGACCTTCCAGTCAGAGAAGAATTTGCAATTTAAAAACTGAAGTACTTTTCAAAATGGCATCACTAAAGAGCTTTAGCATTTGATAAGAAGATTACAGTATATTCAATTGCACAGAGCAAAAGCCTTTTAAAATAAAGTACAGGAATAGTGAAGCCAGGCATTTGCAACAAGATAACAAGAAGCTAATCGGCCAGTGGAAAAGGTGCGCCCTGCTGCAGAGAGCGTTCAGGAGCCAGTCAGATTTTGAAACTCAAATAATGAGTGTTTTTTTTAAGCTTTAACATTTTTCATAATCCAAGTGGGAGGTCTAAACACAGGCTGTAGGCAACATTAACTGTATTTCCCTTTAACAGGCTTCTATGGGAACAAATGCTCAGTGTCAGGCTGGTACTGTACGTCCATTTAATTGAGCTGAGAAAACTCTCCTGCCCCCATAGAAAGCTCATCTCTTCTCTCCATAGATGTGACTATAGAGCTGGCAGATAATATCTGGCTCTCACTCATTATTTATACAACCACCTAATTATCTCCCAGAGACTCCCCGTTTTGTCGAAGTTTCTTTCTGGAAACGTCATCTGTTGGCTGAATAGAAAGCCAAATCCAGCCCCAGATCCCGTGTCAGGGAGCGCCATACCCACAGACAGTGAGCACCAGAGCATCCCTCGCTGGATGGGACACACAGGGAGTAGCACGGGAGTACCGTTCACATGGGGACATGATCCTGGTGTTACACTCAGGTCTGAGATTTCTCCTGGGACATGCACACATTCAAGATCAACAGTACAAAAATACAGTTAAAGAGAAACATGATATGGTTAGGGGACAAAGATAAACAAAACCGGTATCTGCATATTGCACAGTTTCCTCCTCTGCACGAGTGGGTTCTGTCTTATTGCTTACACTGCTCCAGTGCTGTCATACCCAAACGTTGCTGATATCTATTTAATGGTGACAAAATCTTCTGAGGTCAAGAGCTGTTGTCATCCCTCCTCTCCAGCTGATGAATTGAGCATGGAGAAAATACGGACCAAAATTAGAAGCTCTCAGGTAGGGAGAGCGGAGCTTGAATTGAAACACAAAATCCCTCTGCAGGAAATCACTTTTTGCTAATATTTAGGTGCCCAGCATCCTGCTGTTACATAACCCAAAGAGAATATTATTTGGACATTTATCACTGCAGAAATTCCCAAATGAGGCAACCACTGCCGAGATCCCATGGTGTCATGCCATGAGCCCCTCCAGCATGCACAGATGTGCCAGGCTGAGCACCAAAGGGAGGTAATACAGTGTGATTCGGCCTGCTGAGGGATTTGGGTTGCAGCTTCAGCTCTCTGTACGATTCAAGCATGAGGCATTAAAGAAAGCTGCTGGAGTGAGAGGTTTCCATGCCAGGAGCTGGGCACCACTGTGCCCATCCAGCACGGCTACATTCAACACAACATTGGGGCTACAGCTCCCTTTTAGGTGGTACCATCTCTTCTTTTTTTAATTTCAGCTTCAGACTAAAAGCAAGGAGTGGGTATAATCCTATTCCCTCTTAACATCTCCTGTACCACTCTGGGCAAATCACTCGGGTTCAGCTCAGCAGAGCACTGGAGTTCACTGGGAAGAGATAAGAAAAGCAACCAAGGGCACCTGCCAACTTCTCACCATGTCTCCACCACTCTGCAAGCAGAGCTCTGAGACAGACTTGGCCAAAACCTCCAACCTCAGCCACAGCCCATGAAGAGGGCACTGGTGTTTCTGCTGCCACAGTTCTTTGAGATTGAAGCCACCTCAATTTAGCAGACACACCATTATCTTCCTCAGGCACTCACATGCTCAGCAACAGCATGAAGTGCATGCTTTTGCTTTACTGGTCAGATGGAGGCTTTTTTTTTTGCCATTTCATTTTTAAGATTATAGGATTTGCACAGATGCTAGTAAAATATTTTGTAGCAGTGCCGTAAGACAGCAGAGTGGAACAACACACACGTATTATGAAAGCTATGTCATTATAATATGCAGCTTTTCTGTTATAAATTACATTGAGCAGCTAAAGTACAGGTTGCAGCAAAGTCTACACAAGTCATGTTGTGTCTGTATTGTGCGTTAGGAAGCAAAAAGAAACAACAATTTCTTTGTGGATTTTAGTACACTTAGCAAAATGGCCAAGATTAAATTCCTTGGAGAGGAGGGCGTCAAACCCTACTTATAAAAATCATTGTTGTTTTTTTAAAGTGAGCAACACAGCTATGCAGTTGTGTCACAACTATAGAAATATCAAATAACACTGAATTAAAGGCCTTTTCAGGCAAAACATGGCTTGCTGTTGATGTCTGTTTTTTAATCCTGAAGCACTGGTTCTCTGAAGTAGCCAAGAAAACTTGTCCACCTTGCCATGCCGGGCATTTAGAGGATGCTGCAACCATCCTTCTGCCTTTCGTAACAGAACATCACAGGCTCCTCGTCCTGGCAGAAGAGTGTGTCTTGGGGTGATAGTAAAGGTCCGAAGGCTCAGCAAAGGTGGCCCCAAGTTGGCTTGGAAGGGGACAGGGAGAGCGAAGGGGCAACAAGAGACTGTCCACAGAAGCAGTTTGAAGCCAGGACTGTGGGGCATGAAGGAAGCATCCTTACAGCCCTCCCCAGTTTTCTTCCCACACTGTTGATCATTCTTTCAATCAGAATTTTCCCTGTCCTCATCCCATCTCTCTTTTGACTCAAATTTCTGTTCATCACCCTCCCCTTCCACCGTGTGCCCCTGTTCCCATAAAAGCAAGAATTCATCTTTGCCCTGTTCCCACATACGACCGTCTAAAACATACGGCTTGCAGAACTTTGTTTTGTTTACTTGGCTACTCTTCTCTTTCCGACCTTTTTCCATCTTAAAGTCCCTATATGAAAGCATTATGTGAAAAAGTGACATGATGTACCAATAGCTTGGCAAGTTGACACCCTTAAAAAGAAACAAAGGTCTTGTACACTATTTCCAGATGTAGAGAAGAGAAAATAGAGGTGAAGAAGCAGGTGGGAATTCAGTGGTGATGAAATGAAAGTGACAAACTTACAATGTGATCAGCTTCTAAGCAAGTTTTTGACCAAAACATGAGGAAAAGAATGGTAAATAAGGTATTTAGGAGAAACCATTAAACCAAGCAACAACAACTTTCTCTCCCTCCTCTGCTATCCCCTTACATTAGACTTTGGTTTGGAACAATGAATTTTACTAGCTTGGAAGGGAATATTTCAGTGGCCAGCTGGAAAACCCAACTGACTGACTATTTGTGGTGATGTTAAATCCCACAGCACAGCTTGCCCCCGGAGTATCCCCATCACATCCCAGAGCCTGGGAGCAAAGGTTGGGCCAAAACTAGTGATTGTCGTTTTTTAAGTAAAAAAAAAAAAANCCCAACCAGAATCATTTTAAGGATGGCACACACGAATTTCTTCTTTTCTGCATTGCCTCTGCACACCCGCTGCTGGCAATGCAACAACATAAGCACTGAATGTTGTGCTTAGTAGCTTAAGAGCTACAAGACAGATTTGTGTTTTGTTCATTTGTCCAAAATGTGCTTTTCCAGAAAAAAATCCCCTCTTCCCAAAACAAACATGACCTCCTCTTCTCCTTTCAGTTGTCTTTGAATTTCCAGAATTGGAGTGACACCATCCTTGGAGGAGGGAAAGGAGAGAACACACACTCAGGAGGTTTTTATTCCGGACACACAGGCTCTCCCTGAGACAGCATTTTGCCAACTCATGGAGAGTTTGGAAAATGAAGGCAGAAGCGCCCATTTGACTGAAATCAATGGGAAGGCAGCGCAGCACATGGAGCACCGGGGCAATTTGCTTTTGGCAGCCTATTTTGCTAAGTAGGTGGGCTGCATTCAGAGCCAATTAGAGGTTGACGTTTCCTTCCTTAGGTACAAAGCACAGCAGCTCAGCTTGGGCTATTCTTCCCTCACTGAGTCTGTGTTTACTGTGGCTGTTCGTTTCTACTGTTGGCAAGGGGGATGTTTAATAAAGCAGGCCATTCTCTAGTTACAAACGTGGTATATCATCGTTGGTGTATGTACACATATGGTATGAAATAGAATGCTGTTAAAAAGTCAAAGCAACTCCTGCCAGCAATTTTTGACGGTGGTATTGTGGAGAAAAAAAAAAAAAAAAAAAAATTGGGGCACAATTCAGTTCTCTATTTTCTGATACCAGGGGGAAAAAGGGAGAGAAAACAGCGATTCTAAGCTTTGCTTTGGCTTGTGCCACTCTATAAATGGAGCCAGAAAGGTTCTTGATCAAGATTTTTATTTCATGCAGCACTAAGCTACAGGAATGTTCACACCTAGGGTCTGCTTTAGTCCTATCTTTAATTAAGGTAGTTTATTTTTTCAAACATGCTACCTGAGACCTGCTGATGTTGCTTCGGGTCATGCAGCCATGCTTCAAACTGCTTTCTAATATACTTAATAGTGCCACAGTGTTATGTTCAGCTTATTACTGCTACAGAAGCAGTAGGGTCATGGTATTCTCTGCAAAATACTTCTGTAATGGAGTGGATTAATTTAATGAATGCCATTTGCTACAGCAGAAGTGACAATGATTTGATGTTTTGTTACAATTAAGACTCATTAGCCAGTGATTTTTTTCTTAGTTGTATGACACCACAACAGATATAACACATATCAAATAGAGAAGTTTTGAACTTCTTTCTAGTCATTTGTAATAAACATGAAGGAAGTGAGAATGGAAGTCTCAGCAGTCAGCTGCTTAAGGGTAGCCTTTCTGAGGGATGTCACACCTGTGGGGAGATGCAAAACTGAAGGAAGCTTCTAGGAAATAACTGGATGATACTTGGCATTTAAACAAAACAACTGCAAATTTAACCCAATATACCCAATATACAAAAAGGCTTTTGGAGAAGGCAGGCAAAGCTGGGTCTTGGTGCTTCAGTTTTAACAAGATTCTGGAGCTCCACCAGGAGAGCAACATTGCCAAAAAGCACATGACTTCTCTGCATCTCAGAACGTGCTGGTGAGGACCAGTGCTCCCTGTCACAAGACTGAAGGAAAACTCAAAGCCTGTTTTAGTAACAATCCCTTCTTTTTCAAGCAGTATTTGAACACTGAGGAATGAACCCCACACTGTTCCACTAATGCAAAGTCCTTTGTTTCATAGAAATGCAACTCATTTGCTTTTCACAAATCTGAAATAGCAGTATGCTGAAAATTCAAAAGACAAAGTCCCCTACTAAATAAAAAAAAAAAAAAATGCATTGTCAAGTAAAAACAACATTGGACAAACCAATGTCAGACTCCAGGTTAAGTTTGCACACTATAAGAAGTCAAAAGCCAAAATAACATTTTTGCGAATGCAGCATTCCCCAGTGTTGTTGAGGACACAAGATCATGCTTAGCTGTACGACCTGCAGACACATCTTACTCAGCAGAGTAGTTACCAAAGTAATTTAATTGGCCAAGTCAATATATATAAAACCCCCATAAGCATCCCCAGAAAGACCCACAAACTTAAAAGATTTTAGAAGTAAAAATAGCTATTAAGTGAAGAAAATTGAATCTTAAATGTACAAACTATAAATGATGCCATAATGTTCAACAGTGATAACTCATGACTTAAACTCATGATGATCCAGTAGTGACAGCTGCTGAATAGGAAATCCTTAAAGATTGCAAGGTTATGAGTGAAAATTCTGCATTAGCAAAATCCACCAAAACGAACATCCTAAACACTAGTGCAAAAGCAGCACATAAAGTTACTTGTCTGACTTCGAATCATAGAATAAGAACCCTTTCAAAATATAAAGAAAAAAGGAAATAATGAAAAACATCAATACAATTTCTTACTGCTCTTGTGCAAATTGGGCCTAAGACGGACACAGGTACACTTGCCAAGAAAGACAAAAACACATTGTATTGTCAAGATCTCCAGCTGCTGCTGCCGATGACATCTTTGAATGACAGCCTTAAGATGCAGGAAGACAGCAAAAAATAGGTAAGAAGGAGGAGGTGACTGAGCAGGCAGCCCTGGAAGCTCCAGACCCAGATGTTTGACAGCAAAAAGCATCTTCAGGGGAGTTCTTTGAAGATCTCCATACTCTATAGGGCTTCTCCAGCTCTTCTCAGCACACCCTTGGTAGGAAAGCCAAAACTACTTGTAGATGCTGGTATGCAGACAACACAGATTGCAATCTGAAATGAGCCACACATGCAAATCCCCTATTCACTCTTATCTATGCGCAATCTCTGTCAACTCTCCCATGCAGATGCAAAGCTGAGCAGTAATGTGCTAATAAATGAAATACAAAATCTGTTGTTCCCTCCTATTGTAGAGTGAGGATAAAAATCACACTCCTGCTCTCTTATCCCATGCCAGGAGAGTTATAACCCTATGAAAATCACTTGAGTTAAAGATAAGCTGGGAGCTTCAACTTTATATTCATTTTTATCAAATCCTTGAAACTGCTTCATGGGGCTTATTTTAATAGGTATTTCTACTAACAATAATAACCCCCCTTATCTGTGCTATAGAATAGAGGAAAAAAAAGCAGATTGCATCATAAATCTTAGTCATACTAGGTAATAATCTTCAAAATCATCCTCTTAGCATGGATGGCACCTGTTAAGTTAAAGCACTTTTTTCCTGTCAGTTTAGGAATAGTCTCATACCAGCTCCTGTAACAAAAATGGAAGGCTTTCCACAAACCACACTGGCATTGCAGGACCATGAATTCCTTCTAGGCTCTCTGAAGCCCAGCTGTGAGCATGGCACCCAGTACCTATAATCAGGGAAAGGGGAATAAAATTTTCTAAGTGCTCACTGAGTTTAACCCCAGCCCCTCACTGCAGGGCTTTGTCTCTGGGTGTTTCTAACAAGAGTTTAAACTGTCAGCTGCAATGTAATTTTGTTTATTAAAAGCAGAAGAGCTACGGCAATGATTATGTCAAATCTGAGCTACACAAAGGGCTATACATTTGCAGTCTCTTTACACAAGCCACACTGATAAACATCATGTATTTCACAACTGCCTCTGATATATGACACACCATATAATGTACTTATATATATTTAAAGCAATTTTATTCCAAGAGATGCACAGTTGATTTCAGTAGAGGGCATGTTTTCCAAGATGCGTTAAGGTCTAGTTAAATTTATTTTTTTTAAAAAAAGTGCAACTTATTACAACAATGCAAACTATTATTGTCACAACAATGTAAAGTACCCATGGATTTAGTACTAGAAACGTTCTATTCATCATGATCTCATTTGGCAATAGTGTCATTTCACAGTATTTTATTATACAAACATTTCTCCAAGAACGATGCCATCTCATAGAGGAGGTGCAAAAACTGGGCACTTTCACTCCAAAGCATCTGAACTCTGGTTCTTTATCAAATTCTTTGAAAATAAATACAGTCACTCCACTAGCATTTCAGTCTTCTTCCAAATATAGTGAGGATGCAAAACTTCGAGCTCTAGACCATGGAATATGACACAAAAACAGTAAATTATAACCTTGGTTGGATGGAGAAGTTGAGGTAAGTGACCTACCCAAAGACTTAAACTATGCCATGAATAGAGCAAAAGGAAATGTTGGAGGTGCTGATGTCCTAGCACGTGTTCCAGTCCCTTCTCAACTCTCAGATGTCTCTTAGAGGGTACCAGATTTAGGAATACAAAATATTTGTAATTAACCAATTAGCACAACAGAACAGCAAACTCATCTGCAATAGGGTGGCATTGTATATGCATTTTAAAAAGTGGTGCGTGACATTATCATCAAACCTTTGACATTTTGGTGGTTTTCTGTGAGTAGACTTCCCCCTGTGCCATGCAGTGAGATACATGGTGAGGTTACGGAATAGACAACACATCATCCATCCCCTTTGGAATTACCCATGGACACTCAGCTTCTGCCTCACCCTAACTACAAGCCACCCCAACTGAGAAAGGGCCTACACACCAGATGAACAGTCTGGGAGCAGTTCTTCGAAGCGAACATGTGGGCCCAAACTTTCCACCTCCTATCTTTTAGGTCTAACAGAGAAGTCCAGTATCTCCCAGTTTGTAAATCAAACCTAACTTTAAGACTTAGAATTTTCCAAAGATTCAAAAGTATTTCTAATCATCAGGAAGAAAAAAAGAAATCAAGCTTTACTGTTAGCAAAGTGTACATGAATACCTGAATAATGTTTCAATTAAAAATAACATGAAAACATAAGCTCCTGGACATCTTCTAAACGTATCTTTTTTTTTTTTTTTTTTAAATACCCTGAGGCTTTAATAGATGAGGAATAGGTAAGGAGGCTCTTTCAATGTGCTCTTAGCACCTTCCAGCATTTGGAACACCAATGTGACATGTCTGTCATAGATCTCCCAGCCGGCATCATGACACCCACTTCTGCAGTCCCCTCACAAGATTGCAGGTCCTGGTTCACAACACCAGGACCAGGATGCAACTCTGTCCTAGCCTTCATCCTCTCTTATTTGCCCTCTCACTATCCACTGCTGTCCTGTACTGCCCTTCTCCACTTCTTCCTCCTGCAGATCTCTCTGCCATCACGAATCCTGGCAATGTTAAATCTGCCACTCAGTTATCACATTTCACGGCCAAATATACAAATCCACTTCCCTTTGGATCACTGTGATTCCATTTTATGGTCTCAATTCCTCTTTTCTGGTCCCTTGCTTAGGGTCTGTTGTTTATTATTATTACCCTATCTGGAAGTTAATCTCTCTGAGGCTGAGTCCTTGCTGCTGCCTTGGTCCATTCAGCATGAGGCCTGGTGCTCTGTCAGCGCCTGATAAACCATTTGTCATTGAGGCAGATAATGCACTGCACACATGTCCATTTTAAACAGCATATACCAAAGTGCTGAGAATCATAGAATGGTTCATGTTGGAAGGGACCCCAGAGATCATCTTGTTCCAACCCCCTGCCATGGGCAAGGACACCTCCCACTAGACCAGGTTGCCCAAAGCCCCATCCAGCCTGGCTTTAAATAACTCCAGGGAGGGGGGATCCACAACTTCTCTGGGCAACCCATTCCAGGGCCTCACCACCCTCACAGTGAAGAATTTCTTCCTTCTATCTAGTCTAAATGTACCCTGTTCCAGTTTATAACCATTACCCCTTGTCCTGTCATTATCTATCCTTGTAAAAAGCCCCTCCCCAGCTTTCCTGTAGGCCCCTTCAGGTACTGGAAGGCTGCTATCAGGTCCCCCCCGCAGCCTTCTCTTCTCCAGGCTGAAGAGTCCTAACTCTCTCAGCCTGTATAAAACTGTTAAAATAGCACTGAAGGATTTATTAATATATGTGGTGGGCATTTTTTCCCCCCCGTTCCATGAGAAACACAGGAAGAAACAGTTGCATGGCTGGGCCAGATGCAAAGAGGTGTTTAAAACCTGCAGATCCTTGTGATTTCAATAAAGGCTTCACAGACCCAGCATTTTTATAAAAACCCTTTTTGAGTTCTCCAAATGGAGCACAATAATTAAAAGGACATATCTGAAAGTCAGAGTCTTCACTTCCTTTGGCTTCAATATATGCTATAAGCTAATCCTAGAATCGTAGAGTCATTTAGGTTGGAAGAAACCTCTAAAATCATCAAGTCCATCCATTGGCCTAGGACTGCCAAGTCTACCACCAAACCATGTCCTTACGCACCGCATCCACATATCTCTTAAATAGCTCCAGGGATGAGGACTCAACTACCTCCCTAGGCAGCCTGTTTCAGTGCTTCACCACCCTCTCAGTGAAGCAATTCTTCCTAATATCCAACCTATACATCCCCTGGCACAATTTGAGGCCATTTCCTCATGTCCTGTTGACAATGCATCTCTTTGCTGTTCAAACACTACTGGAGGTTCATTTAAAGAAGTGTTTTTGAGAAGACAAGCTTTAGGGACTGAGCAGAACTGTGACCACTTCTCCCTGTAAGTCCTGGCAGCAGAGAGGTGACCAAGGTAGCTACCTGCACACTAAATGGAAATTCCTCTTTGCTACAAACAATTCAGTTGTTCTCTGTATTCTTCAGATTTCATGCTGTGTGTCACGTCACTGTGTGAGGAATTATTTTTACTTTTACGCTACCTTATCAGTTCTCTAAGATGGTCAATATTTGTATGTTAACATCTCGCAGTGCAAGAGAGATTCCATAGAGAAGACCAAAAGCTCCTTGCTTTAATCCCTACTGTGCAGGAGAATTACAGCTCCCAGTGGAGATTTCTGAGGTGCCAAGAAAAGCAGCTTCTCAGACCACTTGCAGAAGAGCTTCCCAGCCCCAGAGGAGCTGTAGCTGAGGTCTGCTCCTGCCTCAGCTGTCCCAGAAGTCACTACAGCTAACAGATGCTTAAGATTAAAAAAAAAACAAAAACACACAAAAGCCCTGAACCCAAACCAGGGGCTACTAGAGTAAGTATTAAAAGACAGATTTTAAACCCAAGTTGTAGCTTGAGTCACCTGATCTCCTTCTAACAGCAGTGCTGGGATGGCTGCAGGTATATGCTGCCATGAACTGGGATGTAGCTGGACAAAATGAGTAACTTCATTACTTCACTTTCATGGTGAGCAGAGCTGCCCAACATCTTGGGGAAGGGATGGGGGGAAGGGGGGAGGGGTTGGAAATCAAACCAGCTATGACCAGGTGTTATGAAGTTCTCCTTGATGTTATCAGCCACCTGCAGAAGCCTTCCTACACAAGAGGCTGCAGGCCCTGGGAAGAAGGGAGACCAGCAAAAACGGAGTAAGCCAATGTGTTTTATTGGCTGCTAATCATAGTCTCACAAAGCAAGATTTGGGATTTGATTAAAACTAGATATGAACTACATTTTTCAAGTTATTTTAGTAACTTTTCTTGCCTCTAATTTTTTCTTTTTTTTTTTGTTGTGATGATAAAAAAAAAGAAAAAAAGATAAGAAGGTCCAAGGATGTTTCTGTGCACTATTACTATTACCTAAGGGAATAAAACCGCAGATGATTGGGACAGCTTTTCTCAGTTAATACATTAAAACTAGTGTTGAAACAAGTTTATTTTAAAATAAACAAGTCCCCACCCTTACTACTTCCATATAGATTTACTTGGGCATTCAGATTTCAAAACAAAACTGATCACAATTTTTTTTGTTTGTAAGGTGGATTTTTGCTACCTAATATAGGCTATATTTATTTGGAAATTAAGGCCATCTACATACAAATGTGCACAACAATAATGAAACTCATTTTTTGAAGTCCACTTTAATTACTTTGGTGACAATACTTGCATAACAGCTTTTAGCTTTATAACTAATTAAAAATGAGAAATTCAGCTTTTAAAAAGCTCTAAGGTAATTTGCATTTACAGCAGGCATCCAGTCAAGGTTTCCAGCTTGGGTTAGCTATCAGTTTCTGTCATTGAAGGTCTTTAAAAAAATATCTGCTTTAAACAAAGACATAGCCTTTCCTCAAGCCATCCTTACATACCTTTTCACAGGATTATTACATTACCCAGTTCTACGTCGTATCTGTGACATTCCTGCATATTACAACATATGTCAGGGGCACACAAGATTTGGATGGCCACTCTGGTGCGATGTTTTTATGAGACCAAAAGCTAAATAACAAAGCAAACAAAGAAGCGGACCGACAACATAGATGTCATTTTATCCTCCTCACAGATCTCACAGGAAAACTGGAGTATAAAAGCCAATTGCATTAATTTTCTTTGAAATCAAAAAGAAAACTCTAGTAATTCTTGAAGTGAACCTGGTGGTTCTCAGAATAAACCTTTGTTTCACAGCAAGAATTATAGGAAGTTTTGAAGAGCGTTAGATTTGGCCTGTGGTATCTGGATGCAGTTTTGGTTACAGCAAGTCTACCTCTCTCTCTCCTTATCACACCAGCATATATCACAGTCCCTTCCTTGAGTATATCAGAAGTGAGTCCCCATGCTACCGCTGCACTGTGTCAATTATATGCATTTTGTCTGAATATTGTAAAAGTGATGCTGCTATATGTGACCTGCTGAAAGTGATTTTTAGTTTCATCTCTTCAAAGTAATTTAATACTGATTTCTCAGTTAGTACTCATGAAACCTAGGGTAAGAGAGAAGGGCTGGGGAACAGGTCTAATGTAAGCACATCAATTTTTAAATAGCTTTTCTATGTTCACTGAGATGAAAATGCAAGCAGCTTGGCTCATTTAGGAAAGTCACAACACCCCAGAAAGTCTCCTTCCCCACCGCAGACACAGCTGTACTGCTCGGGCTGTCTCACTGGAAATCTCAAACCTTATCAAGGTCAAGTGCTGCAAAGAGGGAGCCTGGTGATCTGTTCAAAAGGCTGCTACAGGGATTACTCTCCTGGACTGTTTGCCCTCTCCCTTCTCTGTTGCATCAGCATATACATCTTTGCTTTCTATGCCCTTTGGGACTGTCAACCCCACTGTGCTCCCTGCATGCTGACTCCCACCTTTGATCAACAATGTCAGCCCTCACCTGCTCAGCACAACACTCCAACACTACTCAGCTGTAGCCAACGATCCCTGTAAATATTCACAGATCAGCTTGTAAAAGGAGAGAACAAAGCAAATCTCTCCCTCCTTTCAGGATATTTGGTGCCAGGTGCAGAAGATGTGACTGTTTGACAGGGCTGTGCACCAGCTCCTGCATTCCTCTCTGAACATTTGCTTTGTTGTATGTTATCTCACAGGTTGAATCTGAGTCAGCAGCATGTCCTGGCAGCCAGAGGGGCCAGCTGTGCCCTGGGGTGCACCAGGCCCATCACTGCTGGGTGAGGGGAGGGATTATCCCACTCCGTATGGTGCAGCCTCACCCTGAACACCAGGTGCAGGTCCAAACCTGCCACAATAATAAGCAGGACATCAAACTATTAGAGTGACCAACAGAGGACTACAAAAGTGGGAAAGGGTCTGAAGGGCAGGATACATGAGCAGCAGCTACTGTCCCTTGGTTTGTTCAGCGCAGAGCAGAGGGGGCTGAGGGGAGGCCTCATGGCAGCCTACAGCCCCTCACAGGAAACAGAGAGACAGGCACTGATCTCTGCTCTCTGGTGATGTGATGGTGTGCTCCTTGTCCCATTCCCCTCACCCAGTCTTATTGTTGTACCCAGGGCCTAGCGCATACAATGAGATACAAAAGACCTTGTCCTTAGAACTAATAACAATGTTATGTTTCACATAACTCCTTTGCAGTTAATAATGACCATATTGTCTCAGACTGGATGCTCAGAGAACTGATAAGAGACACCTAGTTCAACAGGTCCTAATCTAAATTGCATGACTACAAATCAATCTTCTTAACTACTCTGCAAATAAAACAGCAAAATTGCTTCAAACAGATTTTTTTCCAATCCCAGGCAAAGTACCCAAGGGGTTAATAAGTTTTGACTTACACAACCAACAAGTAGCAGCCTCCTACCAAGAAGATGCTCCTACAAAGAACAGCATCTCTGAGATAGATCACTCCTCTCTGTTGCTGGCCCTTAAATGAGCCCAGGGCAGCCCCACCCTGGGTCCACCCCTTCCAGTCAGGTGGGGAATACATGTGCAAAGAATTTGCCTGTGCTCCGCAAACTGTGCTCCTCAGGCCAGCTACAGCCTTTACTCCAGGTGCTCAATCACAGGTTCAGGCCATGACTTAGCATTTCCCCTACATTACCCCATTAATAGTGAGCAACCTAAGAACTCCTTTGAGAGTTCTTGCAAACAGCTGGCTACACACCAGCATCTCCCCTTGAGTAGGGACATGGTGATACCTTGCTGACAGATCTTTGCTATGTGATTTATTGTTTTTAAGGAATACTAGCTTTGCTAAGATTTGATCTTAGATTCATTGTGTACTCCTACCCTCTGTGTAGCAAATAGTCAAGGATATCTAGCCATTCTGAATCTTAAGTTACTGCCCTCATGGTTCAAATTACCACATTAATTTGAACGATGAACCAATAAATATTAAGATATTTATTTTATATCAATAAATATCTTTCTGTCTTTCTCTTACAAGTGCGTAGTGCTTTAGTCTCTACCTGTGATAGGTGACAGTGACAGGACCCCAAGGGAATGGCACGGAGCTGATCAGGGGAGGGTCAGGCTGGGGGATTAGGAAAGGTTTCTGCATCAGAGGGCAGCGGGCACAGACCAGGCTCCCCAGGACAGTGGTCATGGCCCCATCCTGCCAGAGTTCAAGGCGCATTTGGATAATGCTGTCAGGCACGGGGTTTGGATTTTGGGTGGTCCTGTGTGGAGCCAGGAGTTGACTCAAAGATCTTTGTGGGTCCCTTTCAACTTGGGATGTCCTGTGATAGGCCATGCTTTGCCGTGGTCTAACCCATCCTTTCTATGTTACTCCTCATACACAGGATATTTGGAGTGTGCATGAATGCTGGTCTTACTCCATGTGCACACCACCTAAAATAAGGAGATCTTAGTCCATGACTCTGTCTTAGCAGATTTGCTGTAGGATTAAGTGAAGAAAAAATACACTAAATTATTCAACCATCTACTACTAATAAAAGAATGTTAAACAAGAACAGACAACGTCTTTCTCTGATTCTTTCACAACACCATTACCTTTTTCTCTAGACTCAGCATCCATTCTGGCAGTCAGAGTTTTGCTTAGTGCAATTCCCCCAGCAGCTGTTTGAACACAGTGTTATTTGTCTCCTACCTAAATTTAACTTCATGCTCCTCTATGCCATTAGGTAGCTGTCTTACTGCACATCAGAAATCCCTGTGTGTCTGTTGTGGATGGAGAGACTCAACTACAGCTTCCAAAATGCGCTCCCCAGAAAAAAATGGAAATAAGTGGAGGCTGGAGTGCTCTAAAGAGGACTGAGTGCAGTGCCTTTCTGTGCAGCTCTCCTCTGAGGTACCTGGGAAGGTAAGACACCTGGGATGTGCTAACAAGAGGGCTAAGCTAAGCCTTGGGTAAGAAGATGAAGAGTTGATGTGACACACTTATGTGTGTGACCTTAGAAGTCAACCTCAGTGCCAGCAGTGTGTATCAAGACTGAAACTCAAAGGCGACTGCATGCTGTTGGTTTCCGCAAAAAAGGCCTTTATGCATTTGTAAAAATATGTGTATTCACCTCTGTACTGGCAACCAATAGCAGCAAATCCATATAACGTGATAGTTTTATCCAAACAATACAGACATCTTGACTTTTTTCACATTAAACAATCATCTTCGAAGGAAGAACAGGTACTAGTCAACCTATTCCATAGCAGAGAGCAGCCATTAGGCCAGCATCATCCTACCTCCAGCATGCCTCAGCAAGTGAGAACAAAGATTGAACCTATGCAACATTCAGAAGTACGAGTATCTACCACGTGTTAAACTCAGTTCTGTCACACTTCTTTTTTCTGCTGCTCTAAAACAAGCTCTCAGCAATATGCTCCAAAGAAGAACCCAACTTCCATCACTTCTGAGGCTCCCTACAGTTTATTTGGTGTCCCACTACAAGGAGAACAACTGAAAATCAGAAATAATTTATTGCGCTGTTAAGTGATGAAAGTAACTACATGTTGTATACTTCTTGTCTGAACAAAGATGGTATAGTTGCTTTGAAATAGTCAAAAAAATAAAAAAATAAAAACAAGTTGGAGCAGAATTTCTTAAGAATGGAAAGTTGTCTGTTGCAGTAGCAATACTGTCGCATCCAGAACAAACTCTCAGATTTACTAAACACAAATGCCATTAAGTTCTCTTTAAAATACTCTGGGATATGTATGGACACAGGGCTCATTAAAAGTAAGCATGATTCTATAATAACTACTGATTAGCTGTGTTATTTCTGCATTTCGCTCTGCTTGGAAAGTAAGCTAGTCAGCTCCAATTCTGTTCAAGTGGTTTCACTTTCTGTCTCTTCTGCAGTGGCACAGCTCTACTGTCATTAAGATTTTTAGTATGCAATGTAACTTAAGTGCCATAATATGCAAGAGAATCCCAAACTGAAACAACTGTAAATATTTTCCTAAAGGAAACTGGATGAACTCCTTCTTAATCAGAGAAGGTATTTCTTCAGTATGTGGAAAAATTGTTTAAGTCCAAACAAAATATCTCCCACTGGGTCAACTTTTCCATTTTTTTTTAAATTTTGTTTTGAAGCATGTGTTGCAAGAGGAACTTTCAGGGATTACATATCCTTTGGAGGCCAAAATACAAAACACTGGTTCAACACTTCAGAGTAGACATTTCTTTGCCTCCCCTGCTAAGTGAGGGAAATCTCTGATGTATCCCATACTAAGGCATCACTATGGAGTGTGGAAAGTGGAGTTTCTCCAAGAACAACTTGTACTATTTTCAAGGAAAAGGAGAATCATTGCAATTCCTGATGCGTGCAGCAGATGCTGGGAAGAAATTACACCAAAGATCACAGCATCTTTCTGCAGGACTTCCATACATCTGGACATAGAGAAGTTTGAAGTGCTGCCACATCATGGACACGATGCATGACACGTCAGTGGTTGATTAACTCAAAATGTTTTATTTACTGAAGTCATACAGTCACAGAATCATTCACAACACAAAACCGCTGATGCTGGAAGGCGTCTCTGGAGACAGCTGAGTCCTACCCCACTGCTCAGAGCAGGGCCACCTACAGCTGATTAGTGAGGGCTGTGTCCAGTCAGGTTTTGGAGATCTCCAAAAAGGGAGACACCACAACTCTGGGTTACCTGGTCCAGTGTTTGACCACTCAGGTTCTTCTTTGTGCTCTTCTGGATGATGACATTTGCCTTCCCTGCCTTGGCAGGCAACGAAACTGCAGCATAAACATGGATCATCCCACCCCTTGTTGCATGTCTTCATGAGGTCAGTGTGATAAACTGAATGGGACTCTGGTCTATAAAATAAAAAACCAGCTTTGTTGAGTCTTGTCCACCACATCCTTCTATAACAGTCAATGAGAGTTTCCTCCTCTGTAACATGCCAGCAGTGAGATCACAAAGACCCTTCTATGGAGACTCCCTCTCTTCTTCAGAATCATAATGATCCAGCAGCAGGTTTTGTGGACAAAACCCAAAAGAAATTTGCAATCACATGTAACAATCCAGGGCATATTCTGCTAAATCATGTTCTCATATTCTCTTCTCATGGCCAAACTACTGTAGGCTGGATAAAGAGACACGTACTGTTGGTCTCTCTTTCTTCATTTCTTTTAGTCAACAAAACAGAGACCAGGCATCCTTGCCGGTCCTTGGACAAGTGGCATAAACTTGCTCCTGTCTATATAGTCAAATCATGTTTCCATCCAAAGCATGGGGAGCCTGTCCATACTGCCTGCTGGAACAGACCAGTCTATCCTAATCCCAAAGCTACAAAGGTTTCTGGAAAAAACAATAATGGTTTGAACCAACACCATGCCCAGAAACATAACACTGCTTGGGTGATTATAGGACAGTGCTTAAGCCTATGTCCTAACGTTCATTTTATTGTATGTAGTCCCTCATGGGCAGGGATGGCTCTAGTCTACTTCTCAATGGAAATATCCAAAAGTAACAACATTTCACTGGCCAAAATCAGCTAGCTACCACTGTGGACATTAACTGAGAATTAGAAAATTTCCTTTACATTCAGTATATAGGAACAGCTGAGATTGGCTGTACTGCTCTCCAAAATGAAGGGCTGATTCAGTTGTCTAAACACAAGCATCTAACACCATTTAAGTGCCACGATATACAAGCCATCTTCACCAAGTTGGCAAATATGATGGCAGACCTACGGGAGATTCCATAACCATCTGGCATGGCAAGCTGGAGTAACAATGGGAGACCCTGAGGCATCTTAAAGGACGCTGGGTGCCTGCATTTAGCAAACTGAATTGAAACCTAACCATTCAGATTCAGAAAATGTATTCATTAATTTCAAATATCCTTCTGCTTATAATGCTTACTGGGTTACATTTTCCATGACCGTGTGGGCTACAGTCCAACAATCCCAGCTTTTACCAATACATTTTTAGTATCAAGTCACAGGAATCCAAGAGAATGAACAGCAATGACAAATACACCAAATATTGAGACTCAGATAAGTATCCGAAGCTGGGTCCTCCAACACATCCTGCATAAGTATGTTGACTTAAGTTTAGCACTACTCTATTCCCCTTTAATCTGTTTTCTGCAGATTGCCTTTTGAGCAACCGCCACAGGCTACCAGCCGGCCCAGCAGCCCACGCTGCAAGTATCTGTGGCTTGTGATTTTTTCCACTCATTCCCTGCAGAAGAAAACATCGTGGAAACCTGTAATATGATTAGTGTGTTATGCACCGGGTAAGTAATATTTATAAGCTTCATGATCTCACCTTCAAGGTAACGCACATCTCTACATTCAGAAACCATGGGTCTACTTTTCTTTCTGTTTCTGCATTTTTTAAGCCAAAACAATTTCTCTGATCTAACTGATAACACGAGAGGGAGAGAGGGCTGAAGAGGAAGGAGGGCAGGCTGTAAACTGCAAGATAGGAGTTGCAGGAACCTCTGAAGCTTCAGAGAAAACATGATGCAGAACTACACCTTGTAGGGCTTAGGTAGAGACATGTCTCACTGGAGTGTGATTTTGAAAATGAGCTTACAGAAGCTATGGCTTCTTCCATAAAACACACACTAAATGCATTGCTCCCAAATTATAGTATTTGCTTCCCAGTTGGATGAAAAGACTTCTTTTTTGACTACACTCCTGCTTAGAGATATTTTTTCCTCCCCCTGTGCTTTCTGTTTAATGCAAACATTAGTTAAAATTATTGCAGTACAGATGAACAACTATTAATTAAAAGTGAAGAAGATTTATTGCATCAGACAGCACTGTTGTAACAGATCAAATATCAAGAAGGTTATGGAGCACAATGTGCTGTAATTAGCTGCTTAATGCCTCTTAGATCACAGCCCTCTGTGTTTCATAGGCATCGTGGTGGTTTTGCACCCCGTCATGATCTGGTTGCTTGCCTGCATTTCAGCTATACCAATAACATAATGTTGTGATTTGTAAAAACACTGTCTTAGGAAGAAGCTCTAAGAAAACGTATCCCAGCTGATACTGAAGCGTTGTTTTTTTTTTTCCCCTTGTGCTCCTACATTTTGAGTTAGAATGCATTAGCAGTGGGGCTGATTGTTTCATTACCTGGGGTTTCTCAGCAGTGCTCTCCACCCAGTACTGCTGAGAGCTAAGAAAGATTTGCTTTAAGCTCAAGTGACAGATGCTCCTAGTCCAAAGGCATGGAGCGCTGGAGTTGTAGCCCTACTGCTGCTGTGAATTTGCAAATAGCTCTGTGCACAGGTAATGAGAACATGGATGTCACAGGTTGGTGAGATTCTTTACTATGTTGTTTCTGCAAAACTGCTGCAACATCTATCAAGTGGCTTTAAGCAGCTTCAGTGTGTGCAAACATACAGGACTGCTGGCACAGGAAAACAGTCCTCTACTGGCAAAGGGCAGAAAGTACCTCACCATAAGGAACGCTGCACTACTCATTGAGATCTGCACTCATAAAAACTGCATCATAAATAATCCCCAGACTCCAGCTCCACAGAATATGCTGAACAAAACAAAAATTTTATTAATCAACCAAACAGGAATTCAAATGATGCAAGATTTCTGATTACATCTCATGTACAGAAGTGATAAGCCATATGGAAGAAGTCAATTTCTAAGATTAATAAAATGATCAATTCAGGTCATTAGCAACAGTTATTTCTTTTAGACAGATATTAGGAGCTGAACTGAGACCAAACTCATTACCCAAATGGTTGCTATCAGCCATGAAATGGCAACAGCCTATTGTTGATTCAATTCTGATTTGGGGCTAATGACTTGGGGGTAAAGAGTTATCAATCTCTTGAGCTCATTGAGCTATTCTTTGCTGTTCCCATGCAGGAAAAAAAAAAAAATCTGTTTCTAACAAAAAACAGAGGAGGACATTATCTACAGCTGATTTGTCATCTGCCCCTCTCTCCCTGACTATTGCCAAATGCCAGGAAACCAGGACCTGCCTCCAACCTGTGTGCTCACATACTTACTGCAGCTACAACTCTGGAGCTTCCTTTCCAAGTGCAAAAAAAAAGTCAGCACATATGTGAGGCGAGGAGTTATTAATTCTTCACAGCTTCAGCTTCGCTGTTTTAAAGCTCACACACCAGCTTCAAGTTTGGGCATGCTGATGGCAAATGAGAGTTACATTTCTAATTATCTTCTTCCTTACCAAAATAAATAAAATTTACAGATTCAGGGCTATGTATGCACAAAAAAGATACTGCTATTAAGAGACAGGAAGACTGTGCTAGAACACCCCTAGGCAAAAGAAACAATTCCTTTCTCATCCCCCTCTCCTCCTTCCAAAGACCTTCCCATTTATAGCCTGTCACTTACAGACACACTTCCAGCATTTAAAAATACTCCCCGTGTTTGTGGAACCATTTTCCAGAACAAAACGTTATCATTCATCAGGAGCAGAGCTGTTTGCAGTGTGAACAATTCGCTTTCGTTAAGTACCATATGGCTGCCCGTAGGAAAATGCCAACATGTTTCAACTCTACAGCTGGGCCACGGTTCCTTTATTCATCGTGCAGATGGTTGTAATTGACACCACTACTAAAACAGGTCTCAAGCACTTCTGTAGGATCATTAGAGTAATTAGTTATTAAATACAGTTACCATTTTTAGAAAGAAGGTTTTAAGGCTTGGCATGTAAAATGCAATATTTTGCTATAATGAAATAGACAGGCTAAATGTTACGGGGAGGGGTAAAGCTTATGTGATCCTGTTTAGTATTTCATCTGAGAAGCTATGGAAATTGCTAGAGCAAAGCAGAGCACACAAAATTATTTGCTAAGGAAATCAGCTGAAACCAGGAGTATTCTTAAATAACCTCCTAGTGCAACTGCATACTAAAAGTTCTGCAACCAACAGAAAACAAAATCCAAAATTGTGGGGGCAAAGAAGTGAAACTTCACCCATCACCAAATTCCAAGGCTGAATCCAGCCTTAAATGTGGGATGCCAGCATTTTTGTTAATTATAGAAATGATAACTATTGATCATGTACTCTTGATACTCTGATGTGCGTATTTCCAGGGGTAAATTTGAACACATGGTTTATTTTACTGCAGTTGCAGGGTTAGATTAATAGATGTTATTATAGGGGTCCTGCTCAGCTCTGAGAATTTAAGGTTAGAAGTGGGTAAGGCCACAACCTGGACCCTGTTTCAAGAGAAGATTGGCTAAGGCAGCTTTTACTCAGAGATCAGCAAAAAAACCTCCTCATAATTAAAACAAGTTTTACCTCTGAATAAAATATATAGGTAAAATCTTATGGTAAAGCTCAGCGTGAAACACTCATTTGCCTCCCTTAGAGTCACCGAGTCACATCTGAAAACTAAGAACTCCAGCAAGAAGACATCCAGCCTAAACAAACAGAATTATACATGGCTTCAGAATGCTAGTCTTTGGAGATGAGAGGAGCCAGAAGAAGCACAATATGATAGCTAAACTATTACTTCAATGAAAACTCAATTTTTTCATTACAAACTGAGTATTTCATGTTCCAGGCTCTATTTGAAACACTCATTGCAGGCATAATTCTGGTAAGGATTACCATGCATAAAGCAACATTTTCTTTCATGACAGATGAAAATAATCCAGAATTGAAGTACCCAACACTAGTTTACATGAGATACTGAAAAATAACACTGACAAATAGTGGTATAAACCTACTCTGGATGGAACAGGGATAGAAATCGAAAAAGAGCATCTTACCATGAGACAGAAGAAAAGGGGAATAGCTCCCCAGTGGCAGTTTTAAGCCAAAGAGTTGGTAAGTTTAGGACACGGCTGTATGTCTTAGGGTCTTAGAAACTTAGAAGCTCTTCTTGGGTTGTACATTCCTGTGCATTTCACTTCTCAGATTATACTTGGTTAAAAGACATTATATACAGCTTTAATAATGAATATCAGAAAGACTCTGTATAGCACAGCAGACATTAAAGCCATTTACAAAGAAAAATAGGTGCCATTAAAGTGAAGTTATTTATCTCAGGTGGCTGCTGTTGTGTACTTACAGCTGAATCGGGTTTTATGACTCTTCGGATGAGCTACAGAGCGCGGATCCCAAACACCACGCTCAGGCTGATGGCAATTCTCCCAGGAGCAGCAGCACTAACCCTAGGAATCTTGGTCAGGTTTCAGTTCTGCTAATAGCATTCTGCCCACCTTCATTCCCCACAGAGATTCAATTAGCTGCAGTGTTTCTGTGGTGCTGGCCCTGCTGAGACACACGGAGCGGCCGCATGCTGCTGCAGGGACAGGCACATTGCTCCTCAAAGGATGCTCAGAGCTGCCCACTTGGTGCCACCTGTACAATTTACACACTTTGTGCAAATTTCTTGGAATGCAAGTTACACATTTACTTAGTAAAAATTGCTAATTTTTTGTGTCTTAGCATAAATAGGGCTTTTAAATGCAGATTTTCAGCTTTGCATATTAAACTTTGTTAGCAAGTCTCAATTCCCCGAGCAGAAAATGATGGCAGGATTTTTAACACAAACATGTATTTCTCACATGCAGGAGAAGAACTGCCTAATGCAAGAAGTAAGAGTTCTGGGTATTCTACTATTTACTTGGAAGCTATTATGTGTTTTTCAAAGTTTCTAGTAACTTTTTAACAAATATATCTTATGAGCTCATACTGTTATAATAATAATATTAAACAGAGCTATCGTGGTGGGAGAATTCTAATATTGAAGCCACCATTTATTCCCTGAAATTGGGTTACAGAAATCAATACACCACTGCTAAGGAGGGGTTATCATGAATTACCCACTGAGAATTAGGTGTCTGTGCAATGCTGCAGTTATGAGGTTGAATGTGGCCCTTTGGAAGTAGGAAAAGCATAGAGAATTAGTAAAGCCAGTACTTGTGTCTCTGCTTTAAAACAGGAAATTAAATCAAAAGGCATTCACAAAGCAAAATCTACAAATACACAGAAAACTTGCCTTGTAATGAGAGACTTAGAAATGCAATCTATCTTTTCCAGAATAAGTTAACAGGGGAGTTGACCACTGTCTATACAGACAGCTCTTTAATCTGTCGGAAGAAGATTCAACAGCAAGAAAGAATTAAAATTAAAAGTGAGACAGAAATGGTTAAGGCACATTAAGGACTGGTTGGTTTCATGTGGTAATTAACCACTGGGAAAAAACATAAGGAGGGTGGGGATTTTTGATCACTCAGAATTTGTAAATCAGAGAAGTTAATGTCCTAAAAGATCTGCTGTAGCTCAGACAGAAATTAAGGGTTTGAGGCAGAGATTACCAGGAAAGTACATTAGAATTTCTAATCATTACAAAGTTGATTAGGTTTGTGCTTTGGGATTTGGATCAGGCCCTCACAAATAGATTGTGAGGTGTTCTGTTGTTAGTGGGTTGAGTGGGTTTTTTTGGTGCCTTTGTTATTCCTACTGGGAAGTTAATGCAGAAACCTGCAAAACTACCAGAACGAGACCCAGGAGCAGTGATCTCTGAGCCCCGCATTCCTAGGCATTAAATCCTCAAAACTTCACGGAGAATTTCAACATCTCTGAGCTCTTTTAAACATACATCTACCCTATTAGACAAAAGCAGCAAGGTGTATTCACCTCTGCATCTCCAGGTTGTTGGGATATAATTGACAATTAGACCAACTGCCGCTGGTTCCTGCAGAAGAGCACTCAGAACAGGGAGGAGGAGATTAGAAGGAGAAAGAAAAAAAGTCATGGCTTAAGGAAGAAAGGTAATACAGGAAATAATAGGGAAGGAGCCTGCATTTACACCCTCTTTACCTGAAGATCAAGGCCTAGCGATCCGACATTAATTTCAGTTTTGTGGTCTGATTGACTCCCAGGTGATGGAGCCTCCTATCAATGGATGGAGTGAACAAGGCTTGCCATCAGCGGGGAAATGAAAGAGTTAACACAAAAAAAGCCAACTTTTAAAAAAAAATATAGCACCATTATGGCCCCTTTATAATGTCAGAAGGAAGTTGTTAGGCTGTCATTCCACAGATGTTCATCCGCACATATACAAGAACACAAACAAATCTCATGGGATCCCTAACTTCATGTGTGGCATACATAAACGTTAAAATTCTTCAATCATCACACATTTCCCCTTCCCCCTGCTGCGATAACAACACAGGGAATAAAAGCACGCCGCTTCCAAAAAAAAGGATTAATCCAGCACAGGAAACACGAACTAGCCTATGAAAAAGCCCATGGAAAAAGCCCCGGAAATGCATAAGAAAACCTATGCTAAAATTACAGAGAAAAAATATAGTAGATTATTGGGTACAGCAATTATTCTTAACTACTACAGGTCTGCACATTCACATCTGTTCTGCTGAATTATTTTTTTTTTGTCTTTAAAAGAAGAGAATAGCAACAATTTTACTATATAATTATCTTCTTTCCCTTCAACAAATGTTGATTTTTTTTTTTTTTTTAATTGCAGGTAAAAAGACAAAGCTCAGCCATTAAGGCAAAACAGCTTAGAATTAATTTCCTATTTTAAAACACTAGCAAACAGTAATAAGCTTCTCTGCAAAAGTTTCCAGAGACTAACATCTCTTTGTCCTTGCTGCAAGATCTTAGAAAGGAAATGCCTTCTCATTTTGTTGTTGACACAAGAGGCAGAATTAAGGAGAGTTTCTCATCAAAAAAACTTCGGGAGTAGATTCTGTACTTTTTTAATGTATGAAATTAGAGGAGATGGTTGTAAATCATAACTCTAAACTCAACAATTTTATAAAGTAGCGTGGCTGCCCAGGAGAGCAGGCTGCATGTGAGTCCTCAGATGACTCCGGATACTCCGTCGCTATTTCTAGATAGCAGAAGACACTCGCTTCAGTGAAAGAAAAGCTGCAGCTGGAAGAATTTCCCTGTAGCAAGGTTCAGAGAAAAGACTGTAACGGCTGGAAAATGAGAAATGTATTTTGGTGAAGAAAAATTTCCACTGTCTGGGACCAAAAACTGCCTGAACCCCAAATCTGGTTCATGTGCTCCAGTATGCTGCTCTGAGTCATTCTGAGTAGGGACAAATGCTGTCCCTGTAAGTTGATTTCAAATCCTATAGCAGCTTGGGCTGTAAGAGTAACTGGGTTTAGAAACAAAATTAGTGGCTGACCAAAATAAAACTGAATATAAAAAATAAAACAAAATATAAAAAATAAAATTAAAACAACAACATAAAAAGGTTTTCTTTTTATAAGAGAATGTTCAGTTTGAGTGCGGTTGCATTAAAGCCAGAGATGCTCTGGGATAACTCTGTCCTCTTCTCAGGTGTCAAGCACTGAGGAAGAGCCACTGGCACCACCTCAAGCCTGAGGCAGCGAAGTCCCTCCCTCACTCTGTCCCTATAAATCATAGAATGGCTTAGGTTGGAAGGGATCTTAAAGCCTATCCAGTTCCAAACTCCCGCCATGGGCTGGGTGCCCCCCACCAGCTCAGGCTGCCCTGGGCCCATCCAACCTGGCCTTGGACACCTCCAGGGATGGGGCACCCACAGCTCTTTGGGCAGCTGTGCCAGTGCCTCACCACCCTCTAAGGAGAGAATTTCTGCCTCACACCTAACCTAAACCTCCCATCTTTCAGTTTAAAGTCATTCCCCCTTGTCCTATCACTATCTATCCATGTAAAAATTTTGTACCCCTCCTACTTGTAAGCTCCCTTCAAGCACTGGAAGGCCACACAAACTTCACCCTACGGAAGGCAGAGGTTGGCAGAGGCTGCCCAGTGTTGCAGGGCTCTGCTGGGAGATACTAGCCCTCCCCTTCCATCCAGCCCAGGACAACCACCACAGGCTGCTCTGAATGAATGGCACCAAAAGTGCCTTTTTGTCAGAGATTTTGCCCAACCCAGTGCTGTTGGCTGTGTCCCCATCAATTTCTTGAGGCATGCTCTGTGGCATGAAAGTCAAATTTGTAACCTGCAGCAAGAGCTCTGCATACCCCAGCAGCAGGTAGGAAAGGTGAGCATCACACCAAACCAAAACCTCAAACAAAAGCCAACTAAGGTCTAAAGAAACGTGGACATGGGGGTGGCAACATCGTGCAATTTTTGCTGAAGGGAAAGTAATAATCAGAGAATCTCAGAAACATCGGGGATGGAAGGGACCTCTGGAGATCATCCTTTCCAACCCCTGCTAAAGCAGGTTCCCTGCAGTAGGCACAGGCTGAGATGCTCAGTGTCATGGGGAACCGAGTGAATTGTACTGGGGGGGGGGGGGGGGNAAGAGCAAATCCTTTCATAGTGTCTCATAGCGTGGAGCAACAACAGTGTTCCTTTTTGTGACTTGTGATAGGGAGGAAAAAAAAAAAAAGAAAAGAAAGACCTGCTGGTCCATATCAGGCCTCCAAAATCAGTGAAAAGGAAAAATGAAACCACCTGAAAAATGGGATTAGAAAATGCAGTGATTCTGTATTACCTAAAGCTATTTAGAAGTCGGAATTGTAACTAATTAATGACTGCAAACAACTTTATCCTTAATAAGAATGAGGAATGGTAGAGAGCTAAAAATAATGCTTAGATATTTGAAATCTAAATTTCCACTTTAAAAAGGCCATTACTGAAAGTCAGCACCACACACACGGCTTGATGAGCCTTCTAACAAACAACCGTGCCTACTGTTCACTAGAAATTAAATCTTCCTCTTAATGTTTGCCTGTTCCTGAAGCTGCAGAGATGAAACAGTGAAAATGAAAAAAAAAATAAATAAATAAAAGATGGAGAAAAAAACGTCTGGGAAACACGAGTAAGTGAAAAACTACTGGAGAGTTCACTGCTTTTAATTCACAGTGAAGTATTTATAGATGCAAAGGGTCACTGGTAGTCTCGCTAGTAAACAACAGCAGCTGGCTGAAATTGTACCTCCAGAATTTCATTCATTTTATTGCTGACAAATAAACTCAGTGAATCAATGCCAATATAATGTAGTGTCTGCACAGAAACTTTAAAAGTAAAAAAACACTGTTGAAAAAAAAGCAAACAAAAATGACCCAGCTCTCAGAAATTGCAAAGGAAAACTGGCATGAGAAGCAGATCTGACCCCATCCACGTCACCTGGATTTGACTCCCCCCAGGCTGCTTTTGCAGGTTTTTCAGGAGACAGTTTTGCTGATTGTGATTTTTCTAAAGCAGTCACAGAAGTGTATGATTTTGTACTTTTTTTGTACGTATTTTGCACAAGAATTAAACCACCAGCATTGCTGAACGTTACACCCTTGCTTAGTCACTGGAATCTCCTTACAACTCACGCTCCTGACCTCCCGTCTCACCCACGCCCGAATTAGCAGCATGCTGTTACCTGATCGGGAATCTCGCCTTTCATTACTTAATAGGTTTGTCTTCCTCGCCGTCCGCAGCACGGCCCCAGCCGTGACACAGCCCCTTCTGGAGGCCTTCGCTCGGCCTCTGGCCGCGCACAAACCCTGTGCCACACACCCGAAGCACCCAGACGTGGGTGCACGTGCCCTGAGATCAGCGCGGCCGTCACAGCTGAAGCACGTAAAGACGGGGGCCTGAAAAATAAGGGATGCCTCACTCTGCCATTGATGCTCATGAGATTATCCAAATGACCAACAGCTTAAAGCGCTTGGTTTCAGATGTAGAAGAAAAATCTCCTCTCCAATGGAATTTTCTTGGTAGTTTTCATTTTTTCAATGTATGTGTGCGTAGATGAGACAAGTAGCTAAAAAATAAATACAATTACGTATCTATCTTGAATCAGTCATGAAAAAGCAGAAATCTCCTTTTCCGTGGCTGTATCCCCACCTATGTGGGTAGCAGCAGTGTGTGCCTGACAGAGCTCAGATCCTCAGCCCAGGGAAACCTGATCCGGCCGCTTGGCACCACCTGATGCCATCACAGACTCTGGAAGCAGCCTCCCTGCAGCAAACCTCAGCAATCTGTGGGCAGACAGCACCTATCTGCAAGGTGCAGAGGCACGACAGCACATTGCAGCAGGTGCCCCAGCACCTCCAGCCTTTGCACCACAGCGAAGCAGCCATGTCCTGCCTTTTGCTTTTATAGAAGTCGGCTTCTAGAAAAGCCTAGTGTTGATTTCCAAGCCCCTAGTTTGAGCTATTTTTAGAGTTTGGATTTTTTTTTCTAGTTTTGTTTTCATCCTGCCCTTCCCAGAGTTATATCTAGAGATACAAACTCAAGTTCTGTCTGCCCAAGTAAGCAGGCACAAATACATCATTTTGACACACGCACAGCCAGGGTAGTGCAGGGGGTAGACCTGTTGGCTATGCACAACCCAACCACCCCTCCTCCTTCATTCCCACACAGCAAGAGCCCTGCAAAATCGTGCCCTGGGCACATGCAAATAGCAGAGAGCTTACAGACTGCGCAGCTGTGCTGCGGCCATATGGTGACCGCTCCCCACTGCAGCACGATGGCAGAATCAGCGTCAAAGTGCAGATTATTCCCTTGCTCGCAGGATTTGAGGTCACCAGACCTTGCTGGTATTGCTAAGCTGCTCCCGAGCTGGCCTGAGGCTGCACGGGCTGCTCAGCCGTCCCGGCAGTCACCAGCAAGGAGCAAGCACCGGCTGTGCACAGCTGGGCTCTTCCCAAAGCAGCATCAGCCCAAAACCCTTCCTCGGGAAATAAGTGCTGAGACAGAGCTAGTGAAGAGCAGTCATTACCTGGCCCATCTACTGAGCCAGCTACCGTCTGGCAATATGTACCAACAGCGACCAAATTAATAGGATCACCAGTCCTTCCTTTCTCCTTCTTCCCTGCACTAAGGGGGAATGGCTTTAAACTAAAGGAAGGGAGATTTAGGGGAGAGTTAGGAAGAAATTCTTTACCCAGAGGGTGGTGAGGCACTGGCATGGGCTGTCCAGAGAGCTGTGGGGGCCCCATCCCTGGAGGTGCTCAAGGCCAGGTTGGACGGGGCCCTGGGCAGCCTGAACTGGTGGGGAGCACCCAGCCCATGGCAGGGGGTTGGGGCTGGGTGGGCTTTAGGTTCTCTTTCAACCTAAAACATTTTGTGATTCTATGAAAGAGAAGATTCTGGTCAGGACCACCACCACAGGGCATAGGGCTGCTCACAGAAAATGCTGTATGCACGTATTTTCAGTCACACAGACCTGCTGAAGACACAGATGTGCTGTGCAGTGACTCCAATACACTTTATGACATTTTAGTGCCTGTGCTGGGGGTTCACTGCCTGTGCTCCCCCCGTGAGGTGCTGAGCTTGTTACCATTATTTTATCTTTATAGCTTGGCTGAGGCACAAGAAAAGGAAGAAAACCTGGGAACCTGTTTGTATACTCTCTACCTGTGATGCAAGAAAAAACCAGCATTGGCATGTTTCATGTTATGATTTAAAACACAGCTGACTTGTGATGATTTTCCTGATAGCAATGGTCCCACAATAGATAATGTCAGTTTGTAGGAAAAAAAAAAATCAGGTATTTTCCAATTTGCAATTCTATTATATTTGCAGTTCTGCCACAAGCAGATGACTTTTTAATTTTTTTTTTTTTTTAAAACAAGTTGAAGCACACGCTGGAAGCTCTCTGGCCTGAGCTTTCCCTCTGGAGAAACAGCCCTCCCAGTCTCCAGTGTGCTTTTCCTGGCTGCAGCTGAAAGGCTGTAATTCATCCCTACTTTTCTTGACCTTTCTGCTACTTTAATGCTTCTGATATTTTCCTCTCTCGTCTTGCTTCCCTCCCCTCCCAGGCTGCTTTTACAGCATCTTCTTGGAGAGAGAAGATGAATGGGAGCAGATGAATCCAGGGGGACAAGAGGGGACCAAGCACAGGTACCAGACAGTGGCCATGGCTCAAGAGTGGGCTCACAGACTTCTAAATTATTACAGAGGGACATCTGTAGCCACACAGATGGGGCACACAATGGCTCATGCATATGCAGCTTCTGCTCCGTGTGTGAAGCACACAGGTGCGTGCTTCAGCTTATGGTAAGGAGGACTTGAGCTTGAGAACTCTCATTTTTTATTCCCTGCTGTGCCCCAAAGCGTGCCCAAGCCCAGCATGGAAAGTGCTGACTTCTTGTGTTTGAAAGGGAGAAAGAACAGAAATACCAATGGCCACATGGAGCGCTGCGGAACTACCAGACTTTGCTTATATATGGGAAACACAGCCAGAAGACTACAGTTGGAAGATGACAGTAAGTGGAAGACTGCAAACTCAGGAGCAAAGAAAGGAAAGGACAAAAAAATCAGGAGAAGGTGGTAGGGAGCAGAGCATGAAATTCATTTGGAGAAAGCCCCTTCTGAAGCTGTTGGTAAGGTGGGCAGGACAGCAAATCATAGAATCATAGAATGGTTCAGGTTGGAAGGGACCCCNAGAGGTTAATAGATATGGTTCAAGGTGTTGGCTACATGAGAAGAGAAAGTCAATTTTTTGATGAAAGTAGCTACCAAGACCCAAAAAAGCAAGAAAACAGTGAGGGATCTCTGGTTTGTGCCTCATGTCTTCACCAATAGGGCAGTAGGAAAGGAAAAGGGGGTAAATCCAGGATGACTGCAAAGGGGAAGTTACGTCAAGCAAAAAGGAGGAAAATAGGCTCCTTGGGCAGCCTGATCTAGTACTAGATCTAGAGGTTGGCAACCCTGCCTGTGACAGCAGGGCTGGGACCAGATGATCTTTGAGGTCCCTTCCAACCCAAGCCATTTTGTGATTCTATGAAACATCACAGGAGATGTGTGGGATGTTTAAGTAACAGAATACGCAGGAAATAAATCTATAGCACAGAATACAACAGTGATCAGATAGGTTGTTTTTTGTTTTTGTTTTCTTTTTTTCCTGACCTTTCTTTCCAATGCTAAACACTCAGGTCATAGAAGTGGCCATTTTTGAAAGAGAGAAAAATCACTTGGTTTGAAGGTCGAGTCAAGGCCAAAGAGTAAAACCAGAAGGCAAGAGAGGAGAAACAATACAGTGGAAACCAGCAGACAGCTGGGAGGGAAACTGGTGCCCATGGACAAAGTTACACCAAAAGTGAGAGAGAAGAGGAACTGAGTGTGGTGCTGAGAAGGAGAAGGAAAGGGATGCAGAAAGAAAGGAGCAGAAGAACTGCTGAGCAGAGCAAGACCTCGGGAGAGGCAGATGCTCACCGACATCTGCATGCAGCACAAACCTCAGCCTGTGCCGGAGAAATATTTCATTGTTCCGGAAGAGAGAATTTATTCTGGTACCCGATATTATTTCCTTCCCTTCTGAATAAAGAATAGAAGCACTTTTAAATAGGATTTAAGCCCAGTTGTATAAATATTAACACTTTTACTACTAAGTGGCCTGAAGCCAATGGAAAAACCATGCACTGAAAAATGTGTGATTATCTGATATTTGATAAAGACATCAGAGATTACCAAGTTTTTTAAATGACTTTACGTCATTAAGTAATGATCATTTCCAACTCAAGGAAGAGCAGATGCTAGATAAGGGCACTAATTAGTATTATCTTATCTGTAGTACAAAGACCATCCCAGGGTCCACGTACCCAACCTGTGGCAACTGGCAGGTGCCCAGCCAAAGCCAGCCAGGCTCGTCGGGAACTAGTCAGGAGGCAAGCCTGCTTTTAGTTACCATACATTTGCAAAATGCCTGCATCATCCCAGAACCTCAGAATAGGAGAGCAAATTGCTACGGCAGCAACTTGTGACGGCAAGTCTATGGGAGCAAGAGCAAAAATCTATCTTCCTTAGCTTCTGGGAAAATAAAAAAGCTAAATATAGCAAAGGCAAAGAAAGAATGAGGATGTGCATACAAGAATAGGGCAGAAAAATCTTGCCATGAAAACTTTTCTTCTTAGTGAGAATTTTTTCTTAATAATATATGTGATGTAGATGAAAAGGCTCTCAGCCTGCCCCTGGATATCCCTCTTCATCTGCTCAGCAAACCCAAGCCTCTCCATGCACACGCTCACCAAAACACTCCGCAGAAGAAGCAGCGCGAAGTGCTTTGCCCAGAGGGAGCAGGGCTAAAGCTCCAAGTCAGAACCCCTGGCTCTGGCATTGTGTTTCCCTGTCACACTGCTCTGCTCTGCTAGCAGCTGAGTATAATGCACTAAAATCCTAATCTCTAAAGCACTGTGTGCCAGTGCTTCGGAGATCAGCGTTTCAGTCGATTTTACTTTGCTGCTGCCACTGCACACAAGAGAGTGGCACAGCAGGGGAAAAGCAGCACAATATGCAGAGCTGGAGAGCCACGCTCAGCCGGGGAGGGTAGGGGGCAAAAGCATGGTAATGCAATATAAAAGGGAGAAAAAAGGAATAAAAAGGAAAAAAGAGAAAAAGAACTGTCGTGCATGAATAGGAACATCGGGCCTTCTCCTTCCCAGAAACCCAAACAGCAGGATGTCTCCAGCCACAATAAATCTGCTGTTTTCTGACTAAGGATTTGAGTGACCTACAGAATTCTTTCTACATCTTTCCTTCAAAAGGAAAAGATAAGGAAATCTCCACTGCAACCCTACTGTGCATCTGAGTATCTGTGAATATTTTAAGATGAATTCCCTCCTGCCTCTACCATGTGCTTTAAAATTAAAACAAAATGATACTGCAGAGGCTGGAAGAGCTGCAATCTGACCTTGCACTATTTGAGTGCCCACTGCTCCATCCCCTAGAGCGAATATGGCATGGCACACAGAGGCACAAGCACTCATCTGACCAAGCAGAGCACTTCCAAGTTCAAGGCATGATGGTCACAAACAAACCTCCCTCCCGCCTCCCCACCCAAAAAAAAAGAAACCCAAATGCTAAAACCAAACACTAGCAGGGTCAAAAATAACTGGGCAGTAATTTTCATAGTACAGAGTTCACTGAATGTCAACTATTGGTAACTGCCCGGGGCAGAGCTACATTGCCATGAGTCAGAAGAGCAGCATTCAAGGAAGTACTTTGACCTGTCTACTTTGACAGCATCTTAATATCTTTGCTAAACTGGTCAACAAAATCTACTTCACGGTACCTGTGTCAGGCTCGAGTACCGTTACATAGGATTAGTGTTATATACTGATAATGCTCTTTGGAGTGAAAGCTGATTGAACTTTCCCCTTTAAGAGCGTTTAGACAGGCTAGTGGGCTGCTGACCCACACTGGGTTTGCTCACGGTTTTCCCATTACAGACAGTCAGAGAGCATCTTGGTCTCCTGGGACTCTTCTGCAAACTCCTCCTCATCCTCACTCATCTGTCATGTTGGGAGGGAAATGCTTACTCACCATCCTCACCCCAGAAGCCATTGATCTGGAAGTCACTGAATATATTCGGTACTAGCTGATGTCCCTCCTGAGTGACACTGCAGAAGGTGAAGCTCACATTATCTTTTATATTTCGGTGTTTTGACAGAAGTGCTCTTGCAGATTTAGTAGCTGTGGTTTAATACATTATTGCTCTGCCCTTCTACAAAGGTTACTATTCTCAGATCATCATCAGCTGAATGGGATGTGTCCCTGCCTTAACAGCCACAGCTGCTGCTAGCAACAGTGGGCTTTCATGAACATACCACCTATGGAGCACAGGCATGGAGCGCAGTAGCTGCCAAGAGCAGAAACCACCATAGAAATGCATGGTGACAACTAAAAAACATTGCAGCAAGACGCATCAGAACCACCCGACTGCCCAGTTGGAAGCTAAAATTTCCTGGGAAAAGGTTTGTCTACAGAGTTCCTACCTCTCCTCAACCTCTATGTCTTGTTCCTATCCTCGCACATCATCATGCTGTCCCTTGGGTTGAGCTGCTGAAACCATCCGTGGGGTCATCTCGAAAAGCAGTGAACTGAGCCAGGTAGAAAAAAAATCTCCTCCTCTCCCTATGCTGAAGGATTATTTTTAGCCCAGAGCACTCGATAATCTGGTTCATGGCATGTCCCTCAAACTACAGCATCAGCACAACTGAAAAGGCAGCCTGCTTTGGCTGCAGAGAGAACGAACACACAGAAAAAGGGGGAAGTATTTGAAGCATTGCTGCTGCCAAGGCTTTTGGACCACAAAACTGTGGTTTGACCAGTACCCATGAACAGCCAACTAATCCAATCCGCTATCAAATAATACTCTCAATAATCCAATCCAGATTTCAGAAATTTCCTTGCTGCACTCCATGTAAATGTTTTTGAGATCGAGGCATAGAGCTGTGGCATAGCCAGCAAGTGCAAAACAAGATGACCTTATAGGGAAAGAATTAGCCAGAAATCTAACACTGAAGGGGACGGATTTACATTTGAAGGATTCTCACACATGGTGTAAATGTCAGTCCCTCCTCACACCCCCTGAAGTCACTGCAAAACAAAACAAAACACAAAAACTCAAAGACAGAGGAAGTTGAAAGCAGAACCAGACCAAACCAAAAGTAAATAAAAGTGTTTTACCTGACTCCCTTGGGCACTGAACGGCAGGTCTCACAGTAATGAGAGTGAGAAATGAAATTTTAAAATGAATGCAAGTGGGAGAAACTGCAGAGAAAATTGAGACAGAGTTTCACTGTTATTTATCCCAGACAAAGTATACACGCTCGGCTCTGAGCAATACACGGCATGGCAGCAGCACCAGGATGGAGCTCTGACACAACTAATCTTCCTTCTTTATTCCCGTCTGTGCTTTTGAGGAGGAACGGGAAGAGAAAGCAATTTAGTGTAGTGATGCAACTTGTTTACTTCTCTCTCCTGCTCAGACCCACTGGCTGAAATGGATTTTGGGAAGTGCGAGAGGGAAGGAAAGAGGGAGGGAATCCAGAAGTGGAAAAGAGACAAAACTGTAAGAGAGACCACCAAATGTTGCCACTGCCTGGTGGTTCGTGCAAGCAGTATCCCTATGGCCTACAGCACGCCAGCAAAATTACACAGGTTACCAAAGACTTATTGTGCTTGAACTGTTTAAGCTCTGGCTCATCTTAACACAATGGAAATGCTCAAATGAGCAGCTTAGATGCCAGATCTAAAGGGGCACCATGTGCCTGGCTCAATTTACCACTGCAAAAAGCCAGCTCATTGCACCACTGGGGCCTCAACCCCTTCTGCTGAGCTTGGACGTGCTCAAGCACTCAGTGATCCGGATTGCAGCATCCTCACCATCTGTGGCTGGGGAAACAGAGGGAGGCTGCTGGGTCACCCTACAGACCCAGCTCAGATCCCTTGGACTGCAAAGGGAAGAAGAAGAAGGAGAAGATTAAGGAAGGGAACATTTATTAGCAAATACAGGCTCATTTCTCCTACCATTCTTAAAAGCTTTTCCTTTGCTCCCCATGAAAGTACAAACTAAATGCTATTACAAAGGCAGTGACAGTCTCAGGTTAAGAAAACAACAAGATTTACCTAGTCACTGACTTCTTCCTGCTTTATAACCCCTCATTAGAGTTGATACATCAACATTTACATGACAGAGCTCTTTTTATTAGAAGCAAACTGTTCTTAAAATACATTAACAACTGTCACCTACGTACTCAGTGGCTTTTTGTAGTTAGCCTAACACTTCAGAACGTGTTAAAATCACACATAAAAGTTACAGTAGTCTAACACTCAGGAACTAAGAGTCTTTTAAAGGTTTAATTCAACCACTAATGGATTTTCTCCCAAGTTGGGAAACACTTATATATCACTGATTTACTGCAGGTGTGGTAACTGAATTTGGACTTACACATACCAGCTGCAAGCAAATCAAGGAAAAGGCTCCATAAATCAGTTTAAGGCACTGTAGGCTTCACAGTGCTTGGACTGAGACAGAATTTCCCCACACAAGCACACAAAACAAATGGGTGTTTATAATTTTCTCTGTCACAGCTCATAACTTTTAAAGGTTAGAAATCAAAGCTCCACTAGAATGGAATTTCATACATTCGAATGGGATGGACATAAGGCATCCTGGAAAATGATTTATTTCATCCCTTCTTCATACAACGAAAGAATGAAGACTGCAATGGTTATGACATAGACATTGACTAACTGTATTATTTGGTAACTACCTTCCCCTGAAATTTCTCTGGATACTTCAAGATTTTTGACTTTCTCTTTGTTTACAGAGACTATTCTCCAACAACTATTCTGCTTTTTCAAACAAATCTGCAATACACACTGTGGTTAGCAGGTTTTTTTCAACAAGTCACCCTGGCTCAGAGTCAGACATTGTAAGCCATCAAACCACAGTGACTTTATCCAAGAAATATAAGGTGGCAGAGATCCAGGATGCCCAGCACTCAAGGTGAAAGAACAGCATGGAGAAAGATTCTCAAATTAATTGTCAATTACGGAAGACTGCTGGAGTGAATACTAGATGTATGCATAGGATAATGTACTCAGGCTCCTGCACGACTGAGCGGTGGAGAGTGCAGAAGCAATTACTCTATTTTTGAAAAGAATGAGATATCATCACTGGAAAAGGATGTAAAAAGGGGGAGCACACAGCAGCTGCACGCTCCACACACAGCAGTTAATCACAGAAGACCATCACCAAAGAGATGATGGTTCTTTAGAAGGAGGAGGGTCAGAGGACCTGACTGAAGAACCTACCTGTAAAGGGAAGCATGGGAAATGAATTGCTCATAGTTTTTTCTGTGTGCGTGCAGGCAACCAAAAAGGTGCTGTACTTACAAATAAGGGCATCCACACCTACGCTAAGGACTTCCTATATGGCAGGAGGCAGAATGCACTAAGAACTCATGTCCTGTACCATGTAATAGGAAAGTCACCAGGTAGCAAAGACTTAATCTCTTCTGACACAGGTGGCTGACAAAGAGCCTGGGAGCACTCTATACCCAGTTATCAGCAATTCTCAGGACACGTTGCACAAACTCTGGATTCCTCCTGAATAAACACCAGTGAAACATTCCTTGGCTTGTGAGACTGAAGAATGACACAGCAAATTCATTTTTTTGTCTGCATTCTCCACGTGCCTTGGTCCCAGCTCCCATTGGCTTGCCACAAGAGCGTGGAAAGAGCTAGAGATTAGAGTCAATGCAGCAGCTGCTCCTCCCTGCTCTTTGAATAAAGGGAAAACAGCTTTTGCCCAATGCATGGGGAGTGATATCATCAAGATAGCAAGCCAAGAACAGAAGGGATACATCAGAAAGGAAACAGGAACAAGAGCTTCTCCTTACAAAGCAAACAGCCGTCCTTTTTTAGAGCAAAATCTTTGCGTAAAAAGCTCTCACAAAGCACCTCATGGGAGCTTCGGACCATTTTCAAGAGCTGGAAGAAAAACAGTCCTGGGGTTAGAGTGGTAACCTAGATCTGGGGAGACCCACTTCAGTTCTTTTGCTCTGCCAAGCGTTCTTGCATGACCTTAGGCAAAAACACTGAAGCCGTGGTTAGTGGATACGTTGGCTTCAAAAGCAAAGCTGGCCTAAGAAGTTCCTGCCTTCCCCCTTGCCTTCCATGCGCTGCCTCCACACCTGCACAGCGCTGGCAGCCCACAGGCACCATGCTGTAAACCAACCTGCTGAGCAGAAAGATGTTAAAAGCAAGTTTTTTGTTGTATTTTTCAGAGACAGAGGAGTAACGTTGCACTGTACGTCTTCAAGGATCCACGCTCAACCAGCCAGAGCAGCAAAAGTGAAGGAGAAGAGAGGTGGCTGGGGAAGCCTGTGGTGGATAAGCACGTGAAAAGAAGGCTAAGAAACCAGGACTCTACTTAAGCCAGCACTGCTGCTGAATGTGACATGCTGTGTGACCACCTACCTCACTGGATCCTGGTCACCATGTCCCAACTGGGGCCGGCAACTGTCTCCCCACCCTGCTGCACAGATAAACGGGAACACAGCCCCGAGGCACCTCAGGTGACTGGGCTGTAGGGAGGCCAACAACAGAAAGCAGCAGCCAGTCTCATTTCTGTAAGCTCCGGTTTTCAAAGCTGACATGCAAATCTCTGCTTACCCTACATAATATGAACATTCTCCTACAAACCCTGGCTCCTGATTAACTCGGTGCAGCACTTGCCAGCGCTATCTGAATGAGCCTGTGAGCCCAATTAGCAGCAGATGCAGCGCTAACACTCCTCACCTGCTGTGCTTACCAGTCCTCAGATCAGGAAGGGAAGGGAATATATCAAAGACTTGTGGAGGGAAGGAAGCTTAGAAGAGGGCTCAGAAAGGATGAGGGAAATAGATGTCTGCAACTGTTCCTCAGGCAAGGAAGCAGAGCCCTATACAAAAGGGAAAACATACGGGCCTAGGGAAAACATTGCTACAGATCATGAAAAACATTCGCAGGGCTGATCCGGCACCCTGGCAACACGCCCCAGGAGCAGGGGACTCGGGGGCCTCCCGGCCTCGCCTGAACCCCCCCAGAGCTTCCCTTCTCGTGCACTGGCACAGCAGCAAAGGCACCTCAGTCATTTGTCTTTTCCATGAGTTCTCTTTGACTTTCAGCGTTTTTTAGTGCTTTGACTAATAAAAACAGAGACTCTGGAGCCTACAGCTGCAACACCAGCAAAACCCTGACAGGTGCCACTTCACTGAACTTTTCTGAGCTCCCAAACTCGGCAGCTGCCTCTCAGTTTTACCTGAGTGTCTACACGTGTGAACTGAGTGCTTATCCGTCAAATCATCTGCCAGCCTTTTCACTTCAACTGTTGGCATGGCTTTTACCAATAAGAAGAAAATTGCGTGCCAATTCAGATTTTTAGTCAGAGGATCAGGGAGAGAGCCTGCCTTTGGGAGGAGGTCCTAAAATAGGGTTTAGGAATGGATAGATGCGAATCCCTGGAGCTCTGAGCTGGTGGGAAAACAGGAAAAGTAGATTTAATGCTATGTTTAATGTTATATTTAATGCTATAATTTCCTATCAACTAGCGGAAGGCAGCTGTGTGCTATGCATGCTGGCTGTTTACATCTCAGTCCAAGAAGCCTAAATCTCTCCACGTGTTGGGCAAGGAGAACCTAGACACTCCACACAAAATGGCAGCCAATTTTACATGCTTGTGTTTTCTAAACTTCAGCTGGCCCAGCACCAAAAGGGAAACCATCTAAAAGGGAAATAATTTTTTCTTTCCTTTTTTTTTTTAAGTAGTAGCAATCACATATTTGGTGAACCTTTTCTGTTGTTGGCATCTTCAAGATTGTGACTGTAGGATATAAATATAATGGAAATGCTTCAAAACAACAGTTCTATTCAAAGTGTAGTCAAACAAGCCATCTAAGATCCCAGAACCGTTTCTGCATATTTTTACAGGTGTCTAGATATGAAATGTGGCCTCTAGTGACTGCTCACCGGTCCCCAAGTGCAGCCTGTACATTACCCACTGCTGACAGCAGTCTCAGTGGAGAAATATCACCCAGTCTTAGCCAACTGGATTGTGCAAAACAGAAAAGCTTTCTGGACTTGCAGACAGTAGTTTGTATTTAAAGTCTTGTGGCCTCCAAAATATGTCACAAAAGGCCAACATTTCCAAACAGTGCTCCTGACAGTAACACAATTAAATAGATGGTTTTGTGTCCTACAGACAAATTCCCTTATCTGTGAAATGGGAATGATGATGTATTTTCAGAAAGTGGAAATTAATGTCTCTTTCACTGAGCTTTACAACTGTATTTGCCTTTCGAGTGTTTACTCCTGAAATAACTTGGACAGGCTGATACAGAACTGCCAGGGCTGACCATGCCCGCATGGTGCTGCACTCAACATGGTGGCTGAATTCCACCCTTGCAGGTCAGGTACATAGATCAGAGAAACACAGATGCAGGAGACCTGCATACAAACAGTGGAAGAGCTTTTTTAGCCAGTGTACTTTGGATAGGTTTTTTGAAGGACTTTTCCAATCTAGCCTTTCAAAGCAGAAGGACGATAGAAATCATGCAAGGATTGTAATCTCAACTGGAAAAAAACAACCTCTGTCCGTAATATTGAAAACAAAGAAGAAGGACCCAGGAAGCAGTTTTCACTTCTGCGCTCTAGAACACAAATCATAAAGTAGCATAATGCTGTTCCGTGCCAGGTCTACCAGGGGACTTCTGGTCAGCTCCTGGCTATTACAGGAATCTCAAGACCCAGTAATGCCCATGACGGCTCCTTCTCTTTCCTTACATATGCTGTACTTCGTCTTTTAGTTTTCCTGTTCCCAGAGTATGTACATTTAGCAGCTCATGGCATGAGCAAGGGATACAGAGCAGACATTTACGGGCATCTCTGGACTGCATCCGTCAGACAGCTGCCTGCCCTTGCAGAGAACTGGATCTACATGGTGCCTTGTGATCTTACATTTCTTGACATACCTGTCATGTACCTGAGAAGTCAGTCATTTTTTTAAATCCTATCCACCAAGTACCATTTCATTTTTATGGCATGACAAGCTGCATAAGCATCTGTGAAGTGAATTCCCTCCAGTTGAGAGCAGTTATCATCATTGTACCATGCATCCATCCTAGACCATTAGTTTTAGCTGGAAGAGGAGTTGCAATTTCAAACGACATAAGTAGGCTAGTAGTCCTTGGTAAAAGTCCCAGCCAACTTGCTTCTTTTGGTCATTTTGTTTGACCCAGCAACATAATTCTATTTATCCAATACAATTTGTTACACAAGAAAAGTGTAGGTCGCAGGAATGACTACTGAAAAAAAAACAGAGTTCACAGATCTGGTATTCAAATTGTGTAAAATACACATATATATTCTATAAAACATTGAATGTTCAGATTAAGTTTAATAAAAATCTCACTTTTAAGAGAAGCAATCACAGTGGTCCAAAGCTTATGGTGTGATGAAGAATTTTGTGTTAAAAGGAATTTGGGTCATGAAAGTCTGAAGAGGAAAATTTTATTTCCCAGGGTCTACCCTCTGCTGCTTTTAATTCAAAGCAGAGAAGTACTTTCGGTATGCTACTAAAACGGTCTTTTCAAAACCGATCCTCCCCTTCCCGCCCCTGTTTCTGCAGAGTGTAAAGGTTCTGCCCTTGTGACTGTCCAGCGTGCCCCAAGGGTTAGTGTACTGGGTAGGTAGCATCCTACCTAGCCAAACACACACATTCTGACCTCCTCAGTACTGGTGCAACCTTGACAGATGAAAATCACAGCTCAAGTCCATCTTTTCATGAATAAAAACTGAGCAACTTTCTTTTTTTCTTTGTATTACAGGGATTGCAACATGCAGGCATTACCCGTAGCTAAAACCATTTTTGCTGGCCAACAAGAGGCAGTTGTCACTGAGTAACATCACAAATTCTCATGGTTTCACTTCACTGGGTCTAGATGGTACAAACATGGATGACTGAGGCAGCCAAAAGAAAGGTCACGGCATCACCATGACACAATCAGAACAGAACAGCAGCGAGCTTCACTTAACAACAAATTAAAGCCTGTTTGTGGTGTGTCACACATGCCTGTTCTTATCTCTAGGGACTGCCAGGAGGACTGGGTTGTCAAGTGCTCTGAAAGCATGAAGTGTGATATTATTTGACAAAATCAAATAGTGTAAATAATATATGCATATTCCTCTACCTCCAGAGAAGGAGTTAGTGTATTATGAAGTGTAAATAAATAATAAGACACAAAGTCAAGAGCACCCCAAATATATAGAGGGGTATGTCTGAGCTGTGACTTTGCATCAGCCATGTGAGATTTTAGACACAGTTTGGGGTTTTCTATGCTTCATTCCACACGTGGGAAAATAAAACAGAATGAGCTCTAAAGAGGAGTGACAAGAGAAAAAAAAAAAAAAAAGGAACTGAAAGATCCATTTGCATTTGGCTTGTTTTATTATTATATTTAAATCAAAAGGGAAAAAAGACCAAATTACTGCACAGAAATAATAGAGTCACTCCAGATATTCATTGACAATTGTTGGACTGCTTTTTATAACTTTCTTTCGCAATCACCTACACAATAAGCACCCAGTGTTGGACTTTCAGTGCAAACATTTCAAAACGTCAAGTACATGAGAACAGTTTGCACAGAGTATCTTCTTGATAGTCCCTAAATGTCCTCCAATGTTACCTAAAGAATGAGGAAAATATTTGTTCTGAGATGTGTAAAAAAAAAAAAGTGGAAAATTTGATGTGATGTTACTTCAGATTAAAAGAAGCAATTTTATTTTTTGCTTTATACGCTCTCCAATCCTACTAAGTGTAATTATAGACGTCTGTCTACTTACAAATCTCTCTGTACAAAGGAAAAAGGAATACAATTTTTAGCTGTCCAAATTACAAGAGACTGTAATACACAAAAGCAATAAACACAGGTTCTGCCAGCAATCAGATAACACTTATCGTAAACAATAGCTTTTGCGATTTATTTGAAACAGGTTCAGCTGCTACAACTTAAAATTTGGTTATTCTTGTTTTTGTGTTGGATTTCCAGCAGGTGGTGAGCACATGATAGAAGTGTTTAACCACAAGAGATTTAGAAAAGGGAACTGCATTTCATTGCATATGAAATATAACATTTATTTTGCAAAATCACTTTTCCATCTCCCAGTGGTCTCCACAAATTTGTAGTGGTTACTTCTAAAACTTTCTCAGCTTTCCCAGCATCACGTACAGCTTGATGCCACAAGCTGACCAGCATTCAGAAGTGACTCCAAACTTCATCAGTTCTGTGTTCAGGTTTTTTTTTTTTTTTTTTAAATGTAAATGGGATATAGTACAGCTCACTGGAGTAAGCATTAACTCCAGATACATGTCCAGAAAAGATGGACCACGTTTCCTGCAGCAGTATTGAGAAAATATTTACTGTAGCTCTGGGAACCATGGAAGAGGTCCTCAGAAGTTTTAACATCTTCCTCTGAGCGAATACCACGCACAACACAGCTGGCATGGGTATTACATCACAGAATAGTGATCCTACCACTTTTGGTTCACAAGATGGGAAACCATCAACAGTGAGGATGCAGACATAGAAAGAACCTTAAAGGCTGGGTGGGATAGGGTGGTCCCTCTATGGATCCCGCCTCTCTAGAGATAGAATAGATACACTTTTCTCCATGCACACAGGTTCTCCTACCCCTTCTCACTCCCAGCACCCCCTGTGTGGCCCTATTTCCCCATCTCAGGGAGACCAGATCCAGCAGGTCCATCTGTCCTTTCTGTGAAAACAAAGAATGTTTTAACATTAACATCAGTGGTCAAGGATTCGACGGTGATAAAGCCACAAATGAAGCCACAAAAAGTGTGCTGCAATCTAATGTTATCTCTCTCCCTCCAGGTATACATCACTTTGAGTTGTGAGATACTTAGGGTTTGTACTTTGTTTATTCTCCTGAAGCAGATTAGCAAGAAAATGGAAGGTTAACAGAACATTAAGGCTGAGAATTTAAATGAACTACCTAGGAAAAACAAGGCTGTAATTCTCATAACCACTCTACGTCAACCATCTTGCGCATATGCAGAATTCAATATTGTCATAGAGGCTGAGAAATTTATGTTGCAGTATACCTGTAATATGACAGAGCTGCATTTATTGCAGGAACTTTTAATTTCCTAACTTCTACATTAAATTCCCAGTATAGTTTTGCACTAACTGTCTTCTGTTGGTGGTGGGGTTTTTTTAAACACTCATTTCCCATCCTTTAAAAATAAATGAATGAAACAGTGTTTGAATACTGAAATAAATGCAGGCGACTTTTGCCAATTTTTACATACAATTTACAGACTAAATATATCAATCCATCTCACACCTCTACCTTTAGAATCAATTACTGAAATAACCATATTTAGTGTACAGAACCCAACAGCACACGTAATTAGAGCCTAGCACATTAGAAGTTTAGAGAAATCTTATATATGCGTGACTAGAATTTCAATGATGCACACTTCAAAAAGCTGTCTTATAGCACAATACAGTTAATGCTTGGAGTGGGAGAAGGGACCCTGTAAGTCTCAATAACCCCTCACCAAAGAATTTGTGTATGTTGGAGGAAGGGTGAGCCTTCCTCCCCATGCTTCCTGAAACCCCTCCTGAAAACAGTGACCACTACAACCCCACCCAGCAAGTTTTATCTGCCACTGAGTTAATAAAAGCCCATGGTGAAGATCCCAGCAGCAGCTGTCCCAGCCAAGCCACCTACGCCTGCTCGAGAAGCGATGCTTGCACTGACCACAGCTTTGATGTGAAATTTTCCCAGGCAAGAACAGAGCCTCGTTCTGTATGATGCGTCTAGAGAGGAATTTCTACTCTGATTAAACCTCTAGACCCTACCGCAAATGGCCAGCAATACTCAGTCAAAATACTTAGCCAAAAAGAAAGCAGCTTTTCTTCAGCAAGACATCAAACGTACTTACTCAGCACAGATCATTTTTACCCTGATTTCTATGAGCAAAGGGAAAAAAGTCCAACATGAGCGTGGGTTTGGTGGGCTATGCGTGGGTCAGCGTGGCCAGCCCAAGGCAGCAGTCCTACACGTGCACTTCTCACGCTCACATTTGTTTCAGGGAGGGAAAGATGCACTGGAAGAGGGATCAAGGAAAAATGCAAGACCTCCGTTAATGTAACCCAGCAGTCATCTTTGAAGTTTTGTCTTTCCAGAACCAGGATAGAGGAATAAACCAACTTAAATCTATTCTTTTTCCACCTGTAATATGCAAGCTAATTCAAACAGCAAGAAAAAACGACTGTTTTATCTCTACATTGCAAGAACATCTTTCAGAAATGACACAGGCATTTTCATTTTTGCAGCCTCAAGACACAGAGCAGATCCCAAATGCCACTGATGTCGCGACGTTTGTTCAGAACTCAGTTTATGTTCAACAGAGGCTGAACCTGCGAACCGTCGGCTGCAGCTCATCCCAGCAGATGCACTGTACTTTCCCAGACTAAAGTTTAAAAATCCCAAAATAGCTATAGCAGAAGTGCTTGGTATGGGTGCTGAGGAAGGGCAACCTGGGTCGTCATCTCCTTGCCAAACAACACTGACACTTGGCAAGACTCCAGGAAAATACACAATGCTCTGCAGATGGCTAGATCACCATTTAACCATACCAACCATATGATTATACATATTACATAGTGTGGAGTGCCATGTCCATTCTGCATTGTGATTTTTTTTTTTTCCTGGGGTGGGGAGAAGGGGACCTTGTGCTTTTTTTTCCTCCTTTATTTAACCTATTTAAAAGTAGTCCATTTTCTCCCTCCAGCATTTACTTAGCTTTAAGTTACCTCAGACCAAAATTATTTCACCTGGTTTATATATTACAGTCCAGTAAACTGCAGACAGAATTACTGCTACAGTACTACGTAAATCAAACCCCCATGCAAAATAAAACAGTAATGCAATGCAATGTGCATCTGTCCATAATCATTTAGCTATGGGCATCAATCCCATATTTACCATGTGAATAGGAAGATTCCCTCAAAGAGACAGAATTCTCCCTCCCCAAATTCAAACACATACATTAAGGAAACACTTCAAACATCAATATCTTTTTCTCCTAAGGCACACTTCTTGCCTGTAATTAGTTTCCATTGGTCAAGTGGTTTTGCTTCTATATACCAGGCTACAGTAATGTTTTAAGTGATGCTCTGTGATTCATCCCACACCGTCTCATATTATATTTTTTCCCCTTAACCCAGAATAAGAAGGAATGGAGAGAAAGAAGAAGGTAGGGAAAAAAATTGCCCGCAATCATATTGTTACACTGTGCACAGTTTATGGCTGGCACACAGCCAGTTTGCAGTTGCGATAAGAAATGTGTAATCCTATTATACGGAGAGGAGTCAGAATGTACAAATAGGTCCTGGAAATAGGAACTTCTCCTGTAAGATTATTCTTTTCGCCATAATAGTTCTGCAAGTAGGTCTAGACAGTAGCTCTTCACTATTCTCCCCACTGGTAATGGAAAGGCAGCAGTCAGAACAATTCACCACACGTGAGCTGGGATTTTTGCAGTAGACAAGAAGAGTGCTGTACAGTTATTTAACAAGAGGAACGTTAATTAGAATGATGGCTACAAGTCCTAGCATGTGACGAATACATCACATTGTATAAAAAGACCCCAGTTTCCCCTAATGCTGCCGCATTCTGCGAGATTGTCAAATCCTGCACACCAAGCAGTTTTTAAGGAACACGAGCTGCCATGTTTCTCATGGCATTTTGCTCTGCTGTTTCTTTAATAAGACAATACAGAAACCATTTCCCAAGCACAGAGCTATCAGGCTGCTAGAAATCACGCTCTTTCACTGAAAGTATAAAACCAAACATCACCTACAATGCAAGTCAGCATTCCCATGGAGTTTAATTCCTGCATAATTCTGACCTGGTTATCTATTTTCCTCATTTCCTTCACATGAGGACACTGCATGACAAAAAAAAACCCAGCTATGCGTTCCCTGGCTTCCCACGTACACGTAAATGCTTTTGACTTAGCAAGATCAGTTAAAGTGACGTGCAGTGCTCTCTTCAAAGACAGTCGCTGCCTGCGCAGGGACCCCTGGCACCATGAGATCCATGCCAGAACTGGCTGTGTCCCTGTGGGGACAAGATCACCACTTCACCTTATTCCTGTTTGACTAAACCAGCAGTTCCTCAGAGGAGAGGGCTCTTGAAGTGCAAAGTATTAAGAAGGGCTTTTTCCTAGCAAAAAGAATAAATAATTAAAAAACACCCACAGGCATGAAGGCAGGAGTAACGGACATGGTCATATGGTTGCAGTGTATATACAAGCACCATAAATCAGCTCGAGCAGCAGTGTGCTAGCTTATTACAAACCCCATCAGAGTGTGGCTGGATTATTATTGGCGCTTGAACTGGCTGATTTGGTGCATTTGCATATACCAAGCTAGATTGAGTCTATTTGCATGAAACTGCAGTTACTTCTGTGACTACAATGTAGACGTTCTCAGTAAGTACCAACAAACCTATTTAGCATCCTGTCTTCCAACTTGCTGCAGCAGCAGAGAGTTTACAGGTAGGAAATTTAATTCTCCTCAGGGTAGAAAAGGGAATTGGAGATGAGAAAGGAAAAAAAAAAAAGGCAAAATAAATACTTCTATTACAACCAAGACATTTGATAGTTATGCAGTGACTAAATAGTTTCCTAGGTCAGAGGAATGCACACATTTCCCTTAAGCTTGGGAGGAGCATGAGTGCAGACACCAGAATTGAAACATACTACTTGCAAATAACTAAGGTGTGTTGTTTTCTTAACCTGAAGCAGTACTCTCCCATTAAGAGCGCTGAATTCTGTGTTTTCCTAGCTGCTATACAGTCTGAGCATCAGGCACCGCAGAGGCTGAGGGCAGCCTGCTCTGAGCAGGGGTCGGTCGAGACGATCTCCAGAGGTGCCTTCCAACCTCAGCGATTCAGTGAGCCTGGGATAATTAAATAATATTTATTTCTCACAAAGAGGTTGAATGTCACAAATTCTAAGTGTAAAATAACAGTGAGGCAATCAGATTAAAGAGATTCTGTTGAGTTAGAGTGGGCAGTAACGCATGTACAGCAATCCAATTAGTGAAGAAGCTTTTCCATGTTGTTAAAGTGCCTTCTGCACCAAACTACCTTCACCTGACCTGACAAGCAGCGAATTATCTTTTATAACTGGACTGTGTTGCAGATTAATTAAAATAAAAAAAAAAACAACAGCAGCAGAAGAAAGAGATGGAAGGGAACTGCACAAAAAATGCATGATTTTCCTATTAATATGAACATAGCACCTTGATGTGAACCTGGAAGCTTGCAAAATGCTCCAACAGCAGGAAAAAGATGAATAATTTGAAGTAGTGAAAGAAGACAAATCCAGCTGGAAATTGTGAGACTTGCTAAAAAAGATACAGATTTTCTGTTTCCTTTGTGAGTTTTAGGGGTTTGTTGCTTTTTTCTTTTTCCTCACTACAATTTAGCATTGTCATTACAGAAAGCAGAAGACCGACTGTTGCACATACACAAATCCCCAGCGCTCAGTCTGTGATAAAAAGCAGCAACATAGCTGCACTGGGATCAACAGTGGAGACCATTTATACAAAATAGCATTAAAAAAATTTTTTTACTCATCTTCAGAGAGCCGTTCAAATTCTTTTTTCCAAGAAATATACAACTATTTCTTAATCTAAGTGTCACTTCAGAGATGGTTTTGCAAGATGGAGAAGACTGGCAGACCTGGGAAGGATGAATGTTCCAGCAACACAGAGTTGCTGCCTCTTGCTACTCAGCATTGGGTGCCCACTGTGTGAATGGCCTGAGAATTTTGCTTGGAAGGAGTGCAATGGCACTACAGCATGGAAAAGTCTTTGCCACCATACCCAAATGCCAAGTTGCAGACTCAAGCTGTCTTCTGTGTATTTATGCAACATGCAAACATCTCCAGTGCACAGGCCTGGGACTGGCATGCAGCTAGCAATATAATTCAAATACAAGTTTTTCAGCTAAACTGGATTCCCTAGCTCCCTTTTACTTCCTTATTTCCATTAAATGATCTCTAGGAGATCACTACTGTAGCTTCAAGGGATGTCATCATGCTGAAGGGGAAAAAATTGTCATCTGGAAGGAACGTACAGAAGTATTTTTGGATGGATACCACCCTACTTTGCTGATATTTTCTTTAAAACACTTCTATACTTGACTGGGATATGCAAATATGATCAAGAGCCATCCCCCCTGGTGGCTTCTGTGCTGAAATTACAGTGCTGTTTCTTGACACTTCGTTGAAATGTGAATAACTGATGTCATTATCAACTCACCTATCGAGAAAATGGGAGTCTTCTCTTTTGCAAAGTCCTTCAGCTGAGATAAATCATACTGCTCTGTGGCCTATGTTTTACATAAGAAAATGCACATGGACAAAAATAGATTAGTAGCTTGGGCTACAGCATAGTACGCTCATGAGAGAAGATCCTTCCATATCATCATTATCTCCTGACAAAGAGGCTGAAAAATTATCTTAAAATTCTGCCTGTAGTTTTCCTGCCAACTCAGAATGGATTCTTGGTACCTGCAACACTGCTTAAGCTGTGTGAAAAGAAATACTTTCTTTGTTCAATGCCAAATGGAGACCACAGCTCAACTCACCAATTGCACCAGGAGGCACCGGGCAGGCTGAGCCCAGCCAACTCCTGTCTCCCAGAGAGATGCACTCCGAGAACGTACTCCCCTTGGTAGTAGGAGCAGCTTCAAAGGAGGTTTAAGGATATTTTACATCCCTTGTGTTCATTATAGACAGAAAAGTGGTAGAGAATGAGACGTGACTAAATGGAGACATTCCAATGTCCCTAAAACTATAGCAGCTTGCACACTCTCCCCATGAAAGCTAATCTCCATCCTGGTATTGCTTACCTATTTCCCATAGCAAATGTGGCTGTTAGCAGGACAATATATCTTCTCCATTTATGTTTTAGAAGAAACTGTTTACTTAAATTTTAGTCCATAGAGAAAGCAAGAAAAAAAATAACGTGTTTGCATAACCAGAGGTCATTCAACAAGCTGCATTACACCAAGAAAGCCTGAAGAAAGGCAAAAAGCAATTACATACTCTGACACTACGTGTGACTTTTTTCTCTTCTGCGATTTGCTCCGTGTCTTATCTCATATTCTGTAAGCACATTTTACTCTGTTTTAACTGTACAGGATAGAAAAAGGAAGGGAAGAAAAAAAGGCATGAAACAAATAAAAGGTGTGGTAATAAATGTGGGGATAGGTAGGCAGGTACTGGTGGAGAGAAAAGAAAAATTGCACTGATCTATGCAAAAAGAGCATACATGAACTAAGAAAAGTTAAAGACAGCCAAAAAACAAAACAAAACAAAAAAAAAACCAGCAGTTAACAGACGATTTCCTTCTGACCACTAATGACCTGAGCAATTGTAGTAGTAACAACCTAACAACCAACTTCATTCATTTTATATATACTGGAAGAAAAAGATGATAAAACAAAGGCAGAGAAATACAGGAAAAATCTTCAGATGCAAGTATGTTTTTCAAGTCCTCATTCCTCTCAGAAACAGCAAAAACATATAGTCTATTAAAAAGCCTGCTCATGTTCAAATTGCCAATTTAAAGACTTCAGTCAAAGAACCAAATACGAAGAAATGTTTCCCCCACTAGAGGTCCAGCAATTCTCCCTCCCCATCAGCCTGCAAACCAAGCACAGTGCTGGAAGGGTGTACCCCAAATAACAAGTCAGTTGCATTACTCCCAGTGCAGTTTTCATAAGGTTTATTGTTTGAGCTAATTTAATGAAAAGATGGTCCAGACGATTATTATCTTGGCAAAAGGAAACCTGTATAGACAACTGTAACAGATTGCTGTGATCATTGTATCTTATCTCTTAACTGAAGACACAGCTAAAGGAAGAGGAAAAAACAATGTCACTTTGCTAGCCATCAAAAAAGTTCCCATCTTCCAACCACGTCCACAGGCTGCCCAGTCTGCCAACTTTTGGTAATCAATTCACGTTTACGAACATGACCATGATCAGTTTGAGCAGGAAAATTTACCATCACAGCATGCTACAAGGACAGCTTAGTCACCAGCCGGGTAATGGCGAGGCATTATTTTACAGCCAAACACCAGGCTGGGGCTCAGGCAGCCTGGGCTCCATTCCCAACACCACCATAAAATTTCTTGGAGAAATTTAGAGCTTGCCTCTATCTGGAAGGACAATGTCATACTCTGTTGGTAAGAACTGTACAAATAGCTAAGAAGAATGAAATGAGAGAGTTTTAAGGAGTATACAAATAGCTCAGGGCTTGAAGTTCAGCTGTCCACAGAGCTCTGCTCTCAAGCCAGAAGCAGCAAGCCTTCTACGGAAACCTTTCCAAAAGCCACTTTTGGATTAGGAATATTCCTTAAAACTCTGTAGGAACATAAATCAGTGCTGCTGATCTGCACACTCGTATGGTATGAAGTCTAGTAACACTAAACTGGATTTCATTGGCTGAGAACAAATATTTCCATGAGCAGACATTTCTAAATTAGGGATCCTTTTGTTTTTTTTAAATGATATTTTTGCATACAGTTTTTATTCTAATTCTACACAGTCACAACTGGAAGCTTTTCTATTAGTAATGTGCAAGAATATAAAAAGAAAAAGAATAAACAAATTCAGTCTCTGCCCAGCATATGAATGTTTTTAATAGGAAAGTAAAAACATTGGACAAAAAGGTTAAATGATTTGAGCAAGGTCAAAAAAGCAAGCCACTGGCAAAGCTACAAGTGAAGTCAAGCACAGGGCTTCACCTGTAGATTTCAGAGGTCGAGGCTAATGACTTATCCAAAAGACCTCTCCTCCTACCTCCTAGGTATCTGCACATCTACATACACACTGCAACCTTACAAATAAATAGATCTGCTGAACTGGAATGAAGACTCTCAAGTTTAATGGCTGAGAGGAAAGCTGTTCCAGTGACTAGAAAATGAGCTGCTGCAGGTGAGATGAGGCTCCAATCTATTCCTTCTCCAACAGCGTTTGAGACATGACCTGGCTTCTGGGAAGTTAGATATCCAGACAGATTTCAGCAAGTCAGACTGATCAGTCTGTCTCTGTTTCATCTTAGACACAGTGGTAACAGTGATAACCTCACCCATCAATTAGGTTTTACAGGAGGTACATGAGCAAGTCTAATGGGATTGCTTTGGAGGACAACCACTCTAAACACTAACAGAGTTTAAAATACTATTGCCTGATTATGGCCATATAGGGTAAAAGGGACACATATTTGAGAGCTAAAATAGAAATACAGTCCTTGTAGATTGGTGTACCTATTCCCTCTGCTCATTTCCAGTTTAGAAGAACACAGAAGTGGTAGAGAAACCATAAAGCAAGAGAAGCAACCATTGGTTGTCTTCACCTCCAGCCATTCCACCACCAATTCCAAGTGCCTTCTGCACGAACCCGCACACACACACCCCACGGGCAGCTGCTGCACTGCAACGGGAGTAAAGGCAATGGGAGAGCAGCCTCCTGCAGACGTGCTCCTTCCTGAGCTCACCCTTCATGCTGCAGAAGTTTCAGAGTTTCCCAGCCCAAACAAACTCTTCGACATGTAGTAATAAAAAACTATCCACATAGCCAAGGATCTGCCCTGAGCCAGCAGTAATTAAAATTAATCATTCACAATTATTTTCATGGGCATGTTCAAAAAGAGACACTGGCAGCTTGCTGAATCCTCAAAGTTGACAGACCTTGAAATAGGCTGTGGTCAGGTACAGTGCGTTCCTGGGTTTCAAGCAGTTAAAAACATGCTTTGCATATCTATTCACCATCCTGCTTGCAGCATCCGCAGCGCTGACATTCAGCAGCACCTCCTTCCTGCAGTCAAACACCTGAGCTGGCATCAATGTATCACTCGTGGGACTGATAAGAAAATAAATTTTTAAGTTAAAAATTACTATGTCAATAATGACAGAAAACTATTGCTGCCCAGCTGGGATTTAAGGCTATATCAGTATTAATATTTCTTATTCTTGACTCTTATTGTCTTCTAAACGTGAGATTCGCCCCATTTTCCACATGTTTGTATTAAGTTTTTAATCACTATCTTCTACCCTTTCAGCTTCACTGGTCACTGCTTATGCTATTTTGAGGGAGGTGAAGAGATTTCTAATGTACAGAGTAGCCTGAAGGTTACCATTTTCCAAGCTTGAAAACTATTGAAGAAATTACATTTATAGAGGAAGAAGAATAAAATTTGATGCAAGGGATTAGGACTGTCACCTTCTGGAAAACTATTTATACAAGCAATTTTTAGGGACTGAGCATCTACTATTCGTGATAGCAGCCTTGATCAATTCTGTCCCTTTGAAACTTATCGTAAAATGTAAGAGTGCACATCTTACATATAAACTCCTACAAATTTTGGTTTTATGTAAGACCAAGATTGTAACCATTGCAGAGAGAAAGCAATCTCACACCTAACAGATTGCAGATCCCTAGGTATCAACCTGCACACCTCTCCTTCCTTATCCATCAGCTGGAATATTGATTTTTACAGTGTGTACTAGAGAAAAAAAAAAAAAAGATTTCAACAGCTACACTGAAGGAGGCACATGATAATGGGATCCTTGGCCACCCACCACACATGTTCTGTAGTTGGAGCTCAAAACTGGAAGGGAAAGAGGTGATGGAGGATCCAACTTTTTACATTAATCAACTCTCAGCATGGTTTTCAGTCATAAGACTTCAAAGGAACACATATTCTCTCTTTGCTGAAGTAGAGAAATGCCTGATAAATATGTTTTCCTTTTTATCTTTATAATCTACAGTGATTTTCTATGCTGCATATAGGTAGGACGCTGTGCAGGAAACAGCTGTGCAGAGCACTGCCTGGAGAGTGAACAGTTACAAAGCCCTTCAGAGATTCCATGCAGGGTTCAGGAAACATCTCTCTTTAGAAAATTCAGCCAGAGAAGAAGAGGTAAACAGTATAAAACAACTGCAGCGCTCAAGTTCAGCAGTTCTCGTGGCAGCCCCCGACACTGCAGCCAGATGGAAGACGTCACCCCAGACTTCTGTATGTTTTTATCCAGGGTACCAACATTTTTCTCAGCTCCGCATTTACCTGCCTCTCGCACTTCCCTTCTGTTGGTCACCCTGATTTTCAGCCATAGCCCATTCCTAATTCGCATTTGATCCCCACTAAGCCAGTTTACCACTGAAAATGGCAATAGATGTGTTAGGATGCTAAAATGTAAGGCTCTCCCCTCCCCAGCCTCTGTACCATGAGTTGTGCAAGTGCAGCAGGGCTTCCCAAGGGGAACTTTAGACCTGGGATGAATACTGCCAGCTCCCACATCAGCTCTCTCTTCATCCCCTCCTTCCACATCCATGAGCATCTGCACCTCAGAAGAGCAACCAGCAAGCCAGCTGGCATTTCATCACAAAGTCTAATTCTGACTTGCACAGTTTCTATGACTTCTGCCCCCCTCAAAGTTTTGAAGTTAATTAGAAGAAATACCCCAAAGGTGTGCAGCAGAAAGCGTGGCAGTCTCATTTCTTCATCTGTTATGGCCCCTTCTCCCTTTGGAAAACCATGTCTGAATATAAGCACAGCTCATGTTTGCTAAAACATAGTAAAAGCTTGTACAGCTTCATCTTGGCTCAACTCTGACAAGCAGGGGAAAAAAAAAGAGAAAGAGGTTAGGGCAGAGTGAAAGGAAGTGTTAGAGGAGGCTCAGGGAGCCCTGAATCCATGTCAGTAAACCACAAACAAACAGCGCGGGCAGGGGTGGTGAGTGCATGCGTGTGTGTGCGGAGGATGTGGCTCCCCAAAATGTCATGGCTGTCAACACAAAATGAAGACAGCCAAATGTCCACATGGTCCCCTGGGCAGAGATGCAGAGCAGCTCTGTCAGAGGAGATAAAAGCCCAGATTCCTCTTCCAACCACTGAACAATAGTGCTAGTAACTGATTCAAGTGGTTTAAGTAACTACACATTTAGTAAGGTCAGAAGGGCAAGAGCACAGTTACGATTTGACTACTTTAAACAATGTACAGCTTTGCATTTGTGCTCCTGCTTTAAATACAAAAGCAGCATTTTTGCCAGAGCTGACATGTTCTAATGGTACAAGCACGGCCAGGAGCACAGAAGTACCCTTTTACTAGTCCAATTGATGGAGAAAGTAGATGAGCTTTTAGACATAGAAGTCTATGGAAATGGAATTTTCACAAAGTGAAATTGGTCTTTAGGTACATACACATATACATACACACACATAAAAGCTTCCTACCTTGCTTTAAAGTGTGAGAGTCTTTCTCCAGCTTGCACTGCCAGTAACAAATGCAGCTTCTTAGGTTGGAGAAAGAAAAGCACAGCTGCGAAAAATACTGTGGAAAGACACCAGCAGCAGAAGACAAAGTTTCCTATTTCCCAGTGTAATTATGGAGAAGTGTTATTTCTTATTCTGTCTGTATCTAACTCCTCTTTTCAATTCTTTTCATCAGTCTTAAAAATGATTTTAGGATTTAAACAAAACAGGGTCATTCAGGGGGACTGTATGCTTCTGGCGAAAGCCTTCCCTGCTCCTCCCTTAGGGGAAAAAAATAAACAAGTAGAAATCAAGCAGCAACAACAAAAGATAAACAGAGATTGCAGTTCTTCAGTTCTCCCTTTCCCCCTTTCCTAATGTGACTTCGGAGCAGTTCCTGCAGAGACTGTAAACACCCACGCAACTTTCCAGGTGTGGAAAAACACACCACTAAGTGTAGAACAGCAATTTCTTTACTCTTTCTTCACTAAGTGGCTGGATATAAAATCTGGACAAATGCACCGAGCCTTTGGCATAATGGAAAGAGATGTGGGGGCACTGCAAGGGCTTGACAGCTGTGTTTCCTTTCCCTGTGCATGAACCAGTCTGCATAGCCTAATAGCATTAGCTTACTAACAGATATATTAATAGGTTTAAAGGGAAGGAGAGGGAGGAGGGAAAAAGCCACTACAATGTATTCCACCTACACATTGTGCTACTAATCACAAACTCAGGTAGAATGAAAAATTTTTCTCCTGGTCAGGGATAAACACAAGAAACAGAAAAAGACATGGTGGAAGAAAGCACCTATTTTCGTCTTTTTCTAAAAATCATCATATAAAAAAACTAACCTTACACTAATCATTGCGTTTATCAATCCATGACAAGGAAAGTGGGAGAAAAAACCTACTCAGGAACTGCCACAGCATCTTACAGTTGGTAGTTTCGGAGTGATAAATATAATACTGGTCTCAGACTGCTAGAAGGATTAGAGGTAGCTGTAAAACAAGAAGTGCAGTTAACAGTTGGTGTTGGGTCTGGTGTTAGGATTAAAAAGCTCTGCTAATCACAAGAAATGTAAAAAGATTAAGGGGTGACGGTTGCCAGTAAGATTTTTAAGAGCCTGTATGTGTTGAAATTCACTGTGTGATTAAAATTCCTCAAGTTGAGAAAAAAAGAATTAAAAAAAAAAAAAGAAAAAGAAAAAAGTGGGGGTGAAAGGGTAGATCATAAAGGCAGCAGTCAGTTTCACTTGCACTGTCCAGAACCCATTCCTAAGGATTAGAGATTTATGATTGGAAATGAAAAACGTATGCCATGGCTTACAGAGAAGGATCTAGGAGGGCTTTAGTGAAGAGAAGCAAGCATGTGTATTCTGGTTCTTAGGAATTAACTACACTACTAAAACCTATTAAAACAGTGGGCATTGGGAAAGAGATTTTGCTTACCAAAAACCTGCCCAAAGACAGCAAAGTTAGAGCTTCTGAAAGGTACTGTAACAAACACAAATCGTGATGGCTTCCAGTATCTGCATCCTTTCAGTAGGAAGAATAATGACACCTTAATTTCCTGGCTCCCAGCTGTTTTAGATTTACCTCGGTGATCTATTTATACTGCTACCTGTCAAGGACAAGTTAACCTCCCCATATAGAGTATTTAAATTGGAGTATGAGAATCCCCTACCCCCAGAAGGATAATAATAAAAAATCCAGCTTCCTAAAACCTCTAAATAAGTATCTTTTAAAGCCCAAATTTGAATTTTGAATGGATTTTTTTTTTTTTTAGAACAAGGCATATTAGGTAGTGTAGACCACAGCATCATATAGCACAATTCCCTGGCTCACCTATGACACAGAGCTCCATCAGCAGTGACCTCACAGCTCATTGCTGTCACCCTTGGCCACCACCACCATGATCCAAACAGCAGGTTGTCCACTAACAGACAGCCAACAACTGCTTGCAGTGAGGCCACATAAAACTCTCCCCCACATGCTGCAAATTTATCCAAAGATTGAGAGCAAAATTCAGCTGTAGCCACATGACTTCTAGGCATCCCGAGTTCAAATGCTGGTTCAAACCAACTTCTTTTCACTCATTAATTTACCTTCTGTAAATCTGAACATTGCTGCTCAAGTGGTTAGGGAATGGCTTGGAATAAGACTGTTTCATCATTCTCTTCTTGCACTCCTTTCAGTCAAGTGCTCCTGGAGCATGTCTGGATTTTCAGAATTCTTAAGATTTCACTTCCCTTCTGTTCCCCTCAAATGAGTATTTTTTCCAGATGCCTGTAGCAGAAGCAGAAATCACTGTCTTGCAAGAGTTATAAAACACTCGTATTAAATAATAGAGGTGAAAGCACCATGTGTGATTTCTGCAGAACTCTTTTCAGAAGAACAGACAAATTTATTCACTGCATTATGGAACAGTTTGAGAAAACAAGATCATACAATGTACAGTGCCTCTATTTAAATTGTTTCATTTCTATTCATGAGTGCTCTGATTAGATACACTGAAAATATCATCAGTAAGAAATAAATAATTCTTCCAAATTAATAGCTGTTGATTTCTTTTACCTGAAAACGTAAGTAGCTTCCCATTCACACTACATAAAGCTGCTATAATTTGGATGCACCGATCTTGTTGGTTCAAGTCTACACAGCACACGAAGACAGGTATTCATCTGCATTTCCTTAATACGAAACATCTTCTTTCAAAATAATAAGCTATTTAGAGAGCTAAAATTAGCTAATACATGCTTTGCTTGGAGAGGTTTAGTTGCCAAGTAGGTTTGGTTTTTGTTTCCTTTGTCTTCTCCAAATAGTAGGCTGAGAGAAACAAATTGCTCCAAATCTGGAGCTTGGTTTAGAAACAGTATGTTAGAGAATTGAGGTAAACTCGCTGTATCGGACAAAATTGATCTCAAGCTCACCAAATGCTCTTTATTTAATAACATCTTTCTGCCTCAGAAATAAACCAGCCAGAAGCAATCACCACTAACAACATTAGATGATGGGAGCTATTAACCAGCCCCAAACTGAGGGCTCTCCAGCACCTCACTCCCTGCAAAGTATTTTGCTGGAGAAATGTGGGAGAGGGTAGATATGTGTAAATTGAGCAGAAGGTATTATTTATCATGAAGATCATACTAATATTTCACTTGTTTAAAAAAAAGTAAACTAAAGACATAGGCAATGTGCTTTAAAATAAAACATTGCAGAATGATGAATGTGATACGTCTGTTGGGCTTGGAAGCCTACGAGAAAGCCTTCCATGTTTTTGAAGAATTCATCTACTTTGAATTGACAATGAATTATTCTTCTAAAAATCAAATCTAATTGCTTTAACATTTCAAAAAATCTAAATGCACAGCTGAATATCGTAAGAGCACCCTGTTTGCAAAGCAGCCAAGTGATACACCTCTGAGAGCTACTGTTAGCTACTGCAGGCAAGATAAATCAAGGAAATGCTGAGCTGAGGTGCAATTTGACAGTTATTAGCAAAACAGGAGTAATTCGATGAAGGAAAAAAATCTGACAAAACCTCAGTTCACAGCAACGGATTTTCGAAGCCTATTTGCACATAAATTGGAAGAAAACAATTCTTGCATTAGAAACTGATGAAGATGAAACAATATATCCTAAATCCTAACGTATTTGAAATTATTTTCTTTGATTCAAAGCCGATAATCCTGTAACAGGCAGTAACTAAATAGTAGCTTATTAGACTTGCTCTGCATGTTGAAGAGACTGCACAGCCAGATCCTGATTTGGGGCCATTCTAATATCAGAATAACCAGATTTATTGCTATACACACACCTTTGTTTTTGCCATTTGAAACGGCTGCAGCACGGAGCCCATTCAGCTGTGTTTTCAGCATTAGTGGCATAAATATCCCCCTGTGTACCGTATACTTCACCACTTCTTGCTTCCCATAAATCAAGTGTAGAACCAATCATCTTTTTGTGTTAGACATTAATGGCAACTCCATTATTCAAATCCAGCCTGTATAGCTTTGCCTTTCACGGGGATGTAAAGCAGCTCTTGAGCAGGCTCATGGCTGAGCAAGGTGAGGTTCAAAGCTGGCCAGGCTCTTCCTACACCTCCACCACTGGCAGAGATGCAGTATTCTGCATCTTTCAATGTGCAAAAGGCTTTTTAAAAACTTCTACAGGGTATGAAAAGATGAAATAATTGGGAACTCTTTCGTACTCATCAAGAACTGCATCTTTGTGTCATTGTAAACATTGTCTAAGGGTCTTTGCTCAATATCTCTGCTTATTAGTATGCGTTCTTTTCCACATTACAATTAGACACATAGATTAAGAGATCTTGGGTGTCATTATATCAAACTCCTCTCCAAACACACAAAGATTTTAAAGGTTGTCATCTTTTCTGCTTACTGCTAAATTTCCACACTCAGTGCAGAACGCTGCAACAGTGACAGATACGTCCCTGTGTTTACAGTACCCACCAAGAACGATTCCAAAAACAAATAAAGCAACTTGGCTACGATTTAAGCAGCACAAACTGTTCTCCCATGGGGTTTCTTTTTTTCTCTCCCCTTCCCCTCATCTCTCAGTTCAAGAGGACAGGAAACATGAAAACTAAATGGATTTATGCTTAAATAATTCATCTTTTCAGGCACATCAAACCAAGTACTAAAGTTCATCCACAGGGCTAGCTGCATTTAGCTGATTCCAGTGGTATTTTAAGCAGAGTTCTGGAGAGCTAGTCACAAAAGGTTGGGAGGAAATGCTGAGCAGCTGTGTTGCTGTGCTGTTTAGAACCACTTGCTGTAACCCTACCTAGTCCTACGGAGGACAGCTGATGGGGATGCGGTACCAGCTGTGCCCAACCCCGCTGCATTCTGGAGACCCACTCCCTGACAAGGGATGCTTTGTGAGCAGGGTGAGCTTTGGCACGTCCAGGGAAGCCTCAGAATTACAAACGCCGAGCATCGTTTTCTGCCAAGTGGTAGGAAAATAAGTGGCAACATAAAGCATCTTTAGGAGAGCAGCTCCCACAGGGCACACATCTGAGATCATTGACTTGATCCTAGGAGCCAAGTTGCCTTAAAGTAAGGACCCATGGGAGCTCGGAAGTGAAGCAATAGTAGCAACTCTCCTCCTCTTTAAGCAAAGGAAGAAAAACAGAAGGTTTCTTTTGTATATTTCCACACATCCTAAGAAGGAAAGATGATGGATTTACTATTGCAGGAAGTGTAACGATATTCCTCTGTAACCTTTGCTATGCTTGCACTTCAAGTCATGTTTACTGTGCTAACAAAACCATACCAAGTTCTTGCAGTTGAAGAGGGGAAAAAAATCTGTTTTGCTTTCTTTTTACTCCCTTAAAAGCCAGAATCTGAAACTTTCAATTCCTAATACTAACTGCTTGCTTTAACAACATAGCAGGTCTCTCTCCTGCACATGGCTATCAATGTGCTAGAAGAGTCTAATAAAAGTGTGAGGGAAATAGGACTTCAACACAACTGAGATCTGTTCCTTTGATTTATATCAACAACCTTTTGTCGCCCAGACTAAATCAGACAAAGCAGCAAGGAAACGTAATTAAATTTCAGGATATAATGACGTCTGACACAAATTTTAGCAACGTTGCTTGGCCCATGTGGGAAATGGTTGGTCAAAGTGAAGAAAACATTTTGCCATGTGGAAAACTTTAAGTGGGTTAGTAACCTGCTACTGTACCAAAGATGAATTTTTGCAGTCAGGTTCATATCATCAAATTCACTGAAGTGGAGATTTATTGCAACAAAGACAGAGAAAACCACTGGAGGAATGTGCTGGAAGTGGAGCGGGACAAAAGGAAAACAAACAAAGAAAATACAATACTCTTGGATTTGCAGTGCCTTATTTGAAATGCCTTCATGTTTCCAGTAGAAATTAACATGGCTTATAATACTATCACCTAAATCACTAAAAACCAAAATTTTGTAAAGAGTTAAGTTTTGTGGGATTTGTTTTGGGCAAGTTTCATGAGAAATAGCTTGAAATACCTTTAAGAAGTATCACCTTAAAGACATGTCTATTTTTTGTGGTATAATTTGAGCCCTTCAATAGAACACAATCTCACTGCAAGCAGCAATGTCAATGCCTTCGAGCCACTGCTTATGCAGTAGAAGGCCTCTTTAAATCAAACATGTTTAAAAATGTCCTTGTTCCAAGTTGCGTGTACTGGGCAGCCCATCACAAATTTATGTCCTCACGCTTTGTAGAGTAATGATGTTCATATACCCACATAAGCTGTCTGTGAGCAACGCAGACTCTTCCACTTGGTTAATCTTCCCACATAAAAGTTAAGTGCCTCATAGTCCTCGTGCATGGAAGTCGCTGTAAACCAAAACGGGCAACTTTTTTTGTCTTTAACATACACGTATTTACACATGCATGATAAGAAAACACGGTTTCATTGATTCTGACCAACCACCATTAAAAACAAACAAAAAAACCCACCAAACCAACAACACACAGAGAATGACTACCCCACAGTCTATCATCATAAAAAAATGCTTACAGCAATGCCTATCGAATTGCAAGTCCTGACCTTTGGTGATGTGGAGAACAGCATTCATTTCCTTCCTTCAAGAAACAAACACTGTAACCCTTTTTTTAAAGTTTAAAACTGAAATTGTTCTTGCCCTAGCCTAGCTGACAGCATTGCTGTGGAGAAGCTTGCTTCTAGAGGAAGTAGAATGTAAAAACAAAGTTGCTCTGACCTTAACAATAATCCTGTTTGCATATTACAATATATTTTCCTACCATAACTAGGCAAAGTCCCTTGTGTTCCGGTCAGAAAAAGTCATCTTCCAGTAAAAGCACACTGTGATCAATAACATTTTCTTAATATATTATATTATCTCTCACTAAAACACTTTTTCATTTGGCATTTCAGGCTGCCTAGTAGGGGAAATTCATGACAAAACTCAAGATGGCAAATGAGATACTGCAAATTAATTCCATCTTTTCGTTCGTGAGCATTTGACAAGCCTGTGTCGTCTGACTTCAGCAGGAGCTTTCTCAGCTTTCAAATATACATGAAACAGCAGAATCTGCTCCACTGCCATACCAATCTTTACTTTACCCTGCATAATTTTGTGTTGAAATATGCTGTAGATTAAACAGCAAACTTTGAGACCAGAATTGGTAGGACTTAATTTAAATATTAGTTTAGAAAATAGACTCAGAAGCCTACAACAGCAATTGTGAAAACAGATTTTAAAGTTACAGCCCACAGACTAGCAGAGTGCAGGAATCCTGCACTTCTGAATCTGTTTCACCACCGAGCCATCTGCAATCTGATCCTGAAAAAGACTGAGCAATGAAAATGCCAATTTGGTACTGGCAAAGCTGTGTCATGATGGTCATTACGATGAAGCACTTCTCTACTCGTGGGTCTGAAATTGCTTTTGCTACGATGAGTAGCAGCTTTATTCCCACCTTGGAGTTACTGTCCTTCTGCAGGCTGAAGCAACGACCTGGTGGCACAGCCAAGAGCAGAGCCCATGTTTCTGCCCTCCCTGTGGCAGCCCATCATCATCTGAGCAACAGCATCTGTAGATGCAACCGCATTAGGAAAAGTAGCTGGTGTTCAGTTTGGTCCAGAGAGGCATGATTCTGCAAAGAGGGCTGGGGTGTATGAAAGGTATTGTCAATAGCATGGCTTAAACACACCTGATCTCTGCAGGATTAGGTGCAGAATCACTGCTTGTATTAATATTTCAGCATAAGGAACAAAAGGCAGGCAATTGTAGAATATTCATGCTGTAGCAATGTTCTGCGTATGAATTCTGTAGCAGAAAGATGCAAAGGCTGTACCCTTACCCTGAAGAATATACTATCCAATGCCCCAATTAAAGAGGTACTTCAGTAAGCACCATGCTTTAAGCCCACAGGGCAGTCCCATTGACTAACTGTGCTCAATTTCTTTACTTAAATGAAGACACAAATTGAAAATGATATAAAATAAGTGGGAGAAAATGAATGAAAATTTAATTTTTATCCACAAATCCCAACACCTCATAAGTTCAGAACCATCTAAAGGGCCAAACAGCACATCTACCTAGAAAGTTATTCATAAAAGATCAACATCTTGTTTAATTGTTGAAGAAATGCATGCAGGAGATGCACAGTACTCAGCTGTTGGAATAAATCCAAGACGCAGTACATACATTTGTGAGAGAGAAGGGATAAAAATGAGATTGACATTGATGAGTAGGAACACAGATGACATGATTGCAAACTGGGTGGGAAGAATGAAATAATGAAGGTTTTGAAGGTGAGGACAAAGTTTGGGATTCTTTTTTTTTCTTTTAAAGCAAAATAAATTAGGCAGTAAGCCTTCATGTAAATGAGCACTTATAAAATAGCCTTTCTAGGTGAGTAATTTCTTTCACGATTAATAAAATCTGCAATCTGAGCAACAATGTTCCGATGACTTTTTGCCATTCGCAATTATCGCTCATCCTGGCACCAAAAACTCATTATTATTAGAGCTGACAAAAAATATTTAACTGCTTCTATGAAAGGACTTAATTTTTAAAAGAATCACAAGTTTCTAAGCTTTGTTTCTACTTCTAAATCTTGAAAGTGAAAAATGAAGGAGTCCTAGCAACCCCCATGTATGTCTCCTTCAATTTCCAACAATAGTTTGGATAAAAGCATCTAATTTATATGGTAACGCAGCATGTTACAAAAGTATACTTCTTTGGTTTAAAAGCAACCTACTAAGAATACGGAGTTAACATATCCTCATATAACTATAGGCACGCATTTTATACTATAAACATATGTATTTTTGCTTTTTTTTTTTTAATAGCAGTTTTCTCCGAAGGAGCTAAAAGCATTTAACAGTTACTGTAGAAATCACAGCACTCTTGTGAATCAGAGTATAATCCCTATTTTAATGGCATGGAAGCTGAGGCACAAATATTACAAAGGTGGATGCGGCAGAGACAAGAACAAAAACAATGCTGAACTCCAAGCTCCGTGAGTAAATCCCAGTCTACCTTACAGGCATCATCTATAGGTGGAAAGGAACAGAGGTATTTTTGTCAATACCTATAGAGATGTTAGTATTAACCTTGCCTACGTCCCCCTCCACCATGCTCCCTGACATTAACAGAGCAGCAAAATCAGAGCTGCGTGAGAAAGAACACTCCAACACAGGTGTTAAATAGACTCAAACAAACACACACAAAAAAGATTTCCCAATGCACAGGTGCTTGACAAACATCATCTGAGCTCTTTGTAAGGAGATCTCTCAGATCTTTCACTTTTAATGATTTAGTGAAAGGTTAGAGGTCTAGGGTGCATAACAAGCCAGACTCTTGCCAGGGTCAACCAGTAAAAGAAGGGGTAGCAGGCACGAGTTGCAGTAAAGGAAAATCTATTTAGACGTAAGGAAAGAAAAATCAGAGTGAGTGCTTAACCAACCAGCACAGGCTGTCCAGGGAAGCTGCTGCGTCTCCATCCTCAGGGATATTCACGACTTGGCTGGACACAGCCACAGCACTGAACAACCTGCTCCACTCTGAAGTTGGTCTGTTTAGAGCAGGAGGTTGGACAAGACGACCTCCTGAGGTCCTTTCCTAACTAAATTATTCTATGAATATCATACCAAATACAAGTGAGGTTCTTCCTAGGTTTCATTGCTTCATCCCAAAGCTTATCAGAAATTCATACAAAAAGTATGACCCTGGACTTCCACGAGTAACAGCTTCTACTTCATTCAGCTTGCTCTCCCCTGAAAAGAGGGGAATGGAACAAACTGCAACCTTTGCTTTAACCCACCTAAAGCTACAAAGAATGAAAAGCAAAACACAATCATTCTGTTCAAGCACCTAAGCGTGTGTGGTTGTTAGAGGTCTTGGTTTGAGTTTACATACCTTCCTGACCCACGCTCCTTGTAAGAAACACTCAGAAAAGCAATCATGCTGCTGTGTTGAGAGACCCACTGTTGCTAAAATAACTGCATCATGGTAACAGCTCTCAACTTCTTTCCATTTCAGATTCTTCTCCCCCCCACACTTTCATAGGAGGTGCTGCATATGGTGAAAGATGATTTAGGCTGAGCCAAAAAAACAGAGGTTAAATACTTCCCTAGTTAGAACACAGAAATTGTAACAGTACATGATTGTCACGGTATATAGGGCTATGGCCAACATACATAAATACCTTCTACACTCTTCAGAAGAATAAGGAAGCTAAAATGTATTTTAAGGGGGGCTGTTGAGCTAGGAATATCCCCAAATAGGTAAGATAGACAAGTGTGCTACTCCTATGGGCAGCTCATTTCTGGAAGCAGACAAAGTTTGTCCAAGAATCCAAGCCACTTTTGAACAACTTCTCAACTCAAGCAGAAGCCTTGATGAGGTAGCCTGGACTCAACTGGAAGCTCATTTCCAACTACATATGGCAACTATTTGTGACAAATAGCTCCAACAAAGAGAAAAAGGTTGTTTGTTGGTTGGTTTTCTCCCTCCAAGTAGATCACAGACATGGTACCCACAGGAATACTGTAATCTGATAGGATAACTGTACAGTAAGTTGATATTTAGCCTAAGACTATCCTCAGCATTTCAATTGATTTGAACTATGCAGTGCTTAACATATCAAGACAGACTTGCTAGACATTCCCCACCACAGAAAGTGAATTAAACTGCCACTCATCACCGTATAAGTTCCTCTAGTATAAGCACTTCTTCATCAGTTGGACATCATTTCTCTGAATTAAAAACAAAATGCTATGCTGCAAGTTAAAATCTTCATCCACTTTTCCAAATGTTTTTTTTCCCCCTCTCTACTTTTCTCTTACCTATTCTCCACTCCACTATTTTCCCCCAACTCAGTGTGTTAAACCCTCTGAACTCCACCAGCGTACTCAATGCTTTTCTTTCCTCCCTGCCTCAGCAGATATAAATGAGGGAACTTGCACATGAGCTCCAGCCACCCCGACCACGCCAATAATTATGGTCTGAGCACTGAACTACTGATGCCCTCCTGGTCCTTTCTGTAGACCATTTATAAATGAACGAGGCAGCAAAGCCTGCTGGAGCACAGCTCCCTTCCCCAAGGACCATCTGATCAGCGTGTCAAGACAAGGCTGGGGCAGTACTCCTGAGCATCCGTTCTCTGGCACATCTCCCAACATATCCACTCCATGAAAACAGAGGGAAAAACGACACTGTATTCATTGTGAGGGCTACTAAAAAAAGTTATTTAGAGAATGTTTGTTTTTACTACAACTGCAAAACAATTACAGTTGTTGGTATACGCAGTTTACAACATCACACACACATGCAGGGACAAACAAAGAAGGAATATAAAATAAAAGCCTTATTCAAAATTCAGGCTCAACTTCAAGTAACAATTTCATTTTTCTATTATTATATACAGTATTTATGATTTTGTATTGGTGGCACAGAGAAAGAAATTAAATACACTTTCCTATACATACTTGTGCACACTCAAGCATACACACAATTTCCTGTTTTACCATGAGCATACTAATGATAGGAATTGAAAAACATTTTTAAATTATTAAAGCTACATTGAAATCTGTAAGCTAGCTGCTCAGGGAAAAACACTTTATAAACAGTCTTCATGGGCATACTACAAATCTATTTATGGGAAGAGGCTGCCAGAAAGGTTATGAGCTGGATGTGTAGGGGGTGCTGAGGTGCTTGATAAGGAACATTGACAGCAAGCACTGGAAGTAAAAATTACACAACAATGTGCAAGAATAGAGAAAAAAAGAAAAGAGGACTTGGTGGTCTTGGCAGTCAGCAAGTTGAACTCTAGCCAGAGACACACCCTTGCAACAAAGGGCAAGCACTACCCTCCTGGGCTTTGTTAGCCAGCAGGTCCAGGGTGGTCCTTCCCATCCACACAGCACTTGTGAGGTCTCCAGGACAGGTGGAGGGTAATGGTGGCTGGAGCACAGAGCATGCAGTGGGGGGCTGAGCAAGATGTGAGAGAGATCTCATTATGGTTTCGAATTCCCCAAAGGAAAGTTGCAGAGAGTGAGCCTATTCTTGAAAGTACAGAGAGATATGAGAAAAAAGGAGCTCCCATAATGGAAATTCAGATTAGAAATGAGGAAAATATCCTTCACGAGATGGTGAAACATGGGAACGGGAGCCCAAAGAGATTTTGGCATCTCCATCTTCGGAGATATTCAACTGTAGGCAGCCCTGAGCAACCTGGAGGACACTGCTCTGAGCAGGAGGTCAGACTAGACCATCTCCAGAGGCACCTTTTAGCCTGAATTAACCAATGATTCCAAACATCTGCTGGGAGAAGCCAGAAGGTGGTCAGAGGAGGCCAAGAGGAACAAGAGAGCTGTCATACAGCATCAAGGGTCAGGACTGGCTCTGAGAGGAAAAACACACAAAAGTTTACAAAAAGAAGCTAGGAAAGGGGTGAGACAAGTAGAACAGCAGGCTGAAAGAGAAGGCAGCAGCAGAGGATCAACACTGTAAGGAAGAACAAAAATAGAAAACCCAAATCTGTGTCCACCAAGCCACACTTTCCTCTAGCAGCTGGAAGGTGAAAAATTCCAAGTGATGAAGTCAATATTTAAGCATCCACTTTGATGTGCATACAGAACTGCGTAGGAGAGGGAATCAGGTGTTTTTTGATTTTTTTTTAAATACAAAAAAAAGCAACCTTTAATCTGCCTTTTCTAATTTGCACACTCAATTCTGAGATCTTCGCTGGTATTTATAACTATATATACACGTTATGAAGAATGTTTCACTTGTAACACAAACACACAAGTACATTTTGTAGCTTAAAACTCAAAGCAATCACTGCACTGGCAGTGGCTTACAGCTCTTTGCAGTTTTATAAGATACAGACCTCTGAGTCTGTGGGGACAAACTCTACTCCCTCTTGCAGCTGCACAGCCCAATTCATATACCCACAATCAGGTTTACAGCACTAGCATTCAGCCTCCTACATTTTTTTTTCCAGGGTAACACAGATGCTCAGTTGCACATGCTCTGGCAGGGATTTGCTGCAGTCACTGAAAGCATAACCCAAACTCCATTCATGTAACTGGACGTAAGAGCATAAAAGGAAAGCAAAAACACAAAAGGAACAGATAAGTGCACGCTTACCCTATGATATCCAGAATCTGTATCAAAATCAGCCTCAGGTGTAACAGTCAGTAAACAGGACAGCAAACCCTTGCATTTAACAGGAGGTTTCTGGGAAGCCAGATTACCTAGAAGGAACAGAGGAGAATTGCATTAATACACAAAGATGCAGTCACCTAGGCTTAATAAGAATAGCCTTTAAGTGAGCCATAGAAGAAGAAAAAAATAGCCACAGAATGGGAGATGATACATGCCACCATGATCGGCATGAAGAATTTAATCCTCTGAAGGTGACAGAAATCTGCTCTGAAGCATGGGGAGTTAGATGCTGGTGGATTGTTAGGGTTTAGTAAAGAACATCTAATACCCATGATAACATGGTGTTAACCCTCTAATCAAGGATGTGGAGGAGAGCAGAAAGAGCACGATATTTTGCTTAATTAGTTGCTATCAAAGAGAGGACAAGTTCAAGCACTCACAAGAAGGAGGCGATACAAGATTATTTAAAAGTTTAATAGCGTTCTAAGTCTTTGGTAACACAGGGTTTGCCCGTGAAATAAAAATAATCCCTAGAGATAAATTTAAAGAAATATATCTCATTTTAGTGCCCAGAGTAAAATGACTATTCATTAAAGCAAAGCAGTTTTATACTCATGTTCTCCATCTCAGATCTAATATATATGGGAGTAATCTCCATGACAGGAAGTGGAATGTAATCCTGCCAGAATGAAGTGCTGTCATTATCTGCAAATCAATACCATTTTTATTTTATTTATTTATTTATTTTTAGGCGGGTATAGCAGTACCTATTGATTTTGCATTTTTAGCACTGGAGTTTCAGGCTCTACAAAGAAGATTCTTACAATGACAAGAGAGATGCAGATGAGTAAATGAGCTGATATAAATTAATTTTAAGTTTTCAGTGTTCGAGGGAAGTTCGCTGTCATCATGGCTTCTTTCAGTTACCTCAGCTTAAGCTTCTTTCATTTTGTATAAACCTAATATTCTGTGTAACTAAAATACACGGGCTGCTCTGAAAGCAGTGCCTCCTATTTTATGATGTTGACCCACAACGTCAGAGGCAGATGTTGGTGGTATGGCAGTAGATGTTGAACCTTCCTGCCAACATTCCATTACGTTTTGTTGCCGTGTGACAGATGGCAGCAGAGGGGCAGTCTGACACAATGGTGTCTGACATGGAAGTGCGTACGAAGCAATGGCGTGGAACTGAATTCCCCCATGCGGAAAAAATTGCACCCATTGACATTCGTTGATGCTTGCTCAACATTTGTGGAGACCAAACAGTGGATGTGAGCACAGTGAGGCAATGGGTGGTGTGTTTCAGCAGTGGTGACACGGAGGGTCACTTCCACTGGTGCAGACTTAAGAGCGTGACACGCAGGCTCTTGTTCATTGCTGGCGAAAATGCACAGCTAATGATGGCGACTAAGTTGAAAAATAGTGTTTTGTAGTGGAGAATTTGCTCTATCAAATAGTGTTATTGTGCTTTTGGTATCTGTTGTAGTTTCCATGGAAATAAATAGGAGACATTACTTTTAGAGAGACCTATGTATTTTGAGTTGGTAAAGCAATACTTTGCTAATCCTACCTGAAAGCTGTTGGAAGTTTACCATGCAAAATCTCTTACAAGACACCCCTCTGTCCTGCTAACATATTATTACAGGATATTTGTATGATTCTTGTTACATTCAAATAGCCTGACCAAAAAAAAAAAAAAAAAGTTTGTTTCCCTCTGAAAGTCCAACAAAACTGGCTGAGCACTGAAGAGTTAATGGTCCAAAGGGATGGCAAAGATGAGGATGGTAAAGTAACAGGAAACAGAAGCACATGGAAGAGCTGCATAACGTATCCAAGGTCACTCCGAGGGTCTGTCAAGCCCTGAGCTCTGTTGGGCCACGATATATTCCTTTAGAAGAGTTTAATAAAACTGATAGATTCTTATATAATTCTGTAAATGAAGCATAAAGAAACTGTGGCTTGATGAGCTGATCAAATAGCTCATGCTGCAATGAATGACCTGTAATGTCTGTAATGAGAGCTGACTGCAGTGCACAATGTGCCATTACAGAGGGAGGAAAAAAGAAGTTTAGAGGGATGGGAGTAGGACCTGCTGACATTGCATAAGAAATCTCAAAAAGCAAACAGACAAACTATTTACAATTTTTAGTGCTTGTTTCATGCAGAAAAACCAGATCTCTTCCCAAGCACTACCCAGCTGCAAGGTTAGTTTCTTGAAAATGCAAAGCAAGATAATACAAGTAACAAGCACATGAAAGGCGTGGGGAAGGCACAGATACAGAAGTGTCTAGACTGTGTTATCCCCATCATTCCTGTCTTCTCTGTCATACAGAGCTGCATTCTCCTCGTTAGCTGCTTTGTTTACAGGGTTAGACTAATTTTGGAGTTAGGGCTTTTCAAATAGCTGGTCTATTCATTTATATAATGCTTCTCAAACGCATTGTTGAGACATTTCAACTGAGTATTTCTGACTTCTGCGACATGCTTTAAGAATTTCGCATGAACTGCCTGAAAAAGCTCCAACAAAAATAGAAGCTTTTTTCAGTTTGTTTTTCTGTTTTTCAGAAAGAGTGCTGTTTTCATAGAGAAGTTTATGGAAAGGACAGAAAAAACTCAAGGGAGTCATTTCTCCTTTGCATAGTGAATCACCACATCGCAGTTACCCCATCCTCTCCAAGGGCAACACCAGGCCACGGCCGCATGGAAGATCTCCCAGGGGAAACATCCACTTCCCAAAGCCATCTCAGGACTTGCTCAAAAGCAGCACAGACCTTGCAGAACTGAAGAAGAACCTTTGACAGCAATAAAAAATGAAATGGGTTTGCGATAAGGAAGAGGACTAGTCTGATACACCAACGGCAGTTTTACATGAAGGAAACCTTTTTCTTTCCTACCTCAAAAGTGAAAGACATGAGGAACATCTACAAAGCATTACTGAAGACTCTAGATAGCAGTGCCATAGGGAAAAGCAAAACAGACCTCACAGCTGGATACGGGACATTTGAAGAAAGGATCAGAAGGAAAAAAGGAGCAAGAAAAGCAATAATCCGTCACCATGAAAATGGTGCACAAAGACGAGCTTAGGTTCAAAATCTGTTTCCTTACTCCTGGACATGCAGTCCCAAAGAGGAGTCAAAATTGTTACTTGGGACAACACAAAGACAGGATTAGCGGTCTTTGCTGTTCAACATGCAGCGATTTACATTATTTACTAGGCTTTGGGTGGCTTCTCTATCCTGCTTTACGAAAGCTTGGCTGTTAATAGGAAAGGACTTTGATCTTATCAAAACTTAACTGCAGTTCATAGTGAGGGGGAAGGAGGAGAGCAACACCCATCAGACAGCTCAGAATCACTAGCATGAATACAGAAGCTGGAAGAGGCAGACATACAGCACGGAGCCCTTCTTGTCATCCTTGATCCCCCTCACCAGATTTAATTGCAAATTGGCCTTAACCGTCCTCACCACTTCCCTGCATGCCCTGACAACATTCCTACATTCCTCCCATTTGGCCAGACCTCTTTTCCACATTCTGTAAAATTTCTTCTTCCACTTGAGTTTTTCCATGAGTTCCTTGCTCATCCACACAGGTCTCCTGCCACTTTTCCCTGGGCCACCTTTCCCTGGTATCTTACTCTTAGGAATGCACCGATCTTGAGCTTGGAAGAGGTGGTGCTTGAATGTCAACCAACTCTCTTGGGCCCCCTTACCGTCCGATGCTCTAATCCATGGGATACCTCCAAGCAGGTCCTCAAAGAGGTCAAAGTTGGCTCTCCTGAAATCCAGGGCAGCAATCCTACTTACTGCCTTGTTTCTTCCATGTAAGATCCTGAACTCCACTGTCCCATGATTGCTGCATCCAAGGCTGCCGCCCTTCACATTCCCAACCAGCCAGCCCTTGTTTCTAAGAACAAGGTCCAGCAGCACACCTCTCCTTGTTGACTGTTCTACCATCTGCATCAGAGAGTTATCTTCCACACGCTGCCGGAGCCTCCTTGGAGGTGCATGCCTGCAGAGTTGCTTTTCCAGCAGATTTCCCCAGAGAGACGCAAGAGGATCCTCCATAGCTACACACACCCTGGCCTTCTGGCTCATGTCACGAGAGGCAGCTAAGGAAATCCGTCACTGTTCTGGTTGGCCTGGCCTATTTCCCAGTCAGCTGCAATGGTGTGAGCATTGCCATTTTGGACTGCACCTCCCAAGTCCTTCAGTTTAAAGCCCACCTTTCTAGGTAAGCTCACCATGCTTGAGCTTTAAGAAGTGAATTAGAAGTCTCCAAATGCCAAGGAATGGTGAGGGAGAGAATGATTTCACATGATGTCAAGCCAAAACAGTTTTCTTATGCAGCAAAACTGTCTTTTGGAGCTTCTCTGTTACAGATGGAGTACCAAGGGCAGTAGAGCAGATCAGCTCATCTACCAAGAGCTGCACAAGGTGAGAGAAGCATACAGATTTATACAGCATCCTCACGATATAAAGCAAACAGCAACGTTCAGCAACTCAGTATTGTAATGAGAGGAAGCTTGGAAAATCAGAGCTTTCCTGGGGCAAACGAGAGATCTGCCTTATTTTGTGCAGCATCTGCAGAACTGGGAAAATAATAAGGAAAGCAAGAGAGCATTAGCAAGCACTCATCTACCATGATACGACTGCACTTGCCACGAGCATGTCAAACAGCTTCCAAAATGCAGGGAAAAGCAGAGTGGAAGGCAGTGTCTTCAGAGCACAGCCAAAGGTTTCAAGCTACAACAGGCAAAAGTCCTGCAAAGTCCTGGAAAGTGGGGAGCAGCCCAGGAACCCCTTAGGTCTGATTCTGAGCTCCTTGATGCAGCGTGCACAGCATCCGTCTCAGCAATGATGCCACGCACCACCTGCCCTCCACATCTTGTTCACAGCTGGAAAAGTATTTTGGAAAGAAAGAAGGATAAAAACAAGGTCATGGAGACTGTTATTTTAGGTTAATTAATCAGAAAAGATTTTCATTCAAAAATCTTCTACAAAAGGCTGCACAAGCAGACAACCTACAGATCGACTGGGAAGCAGAAAGTGCTTTAAAAATGCCCTTTTCAGGCTGCTTTGCACTGCAGACATGTTTCCCCATGCCACATACCTGAGCTTGGGGCAGCAGACACAATGAAACGGAAGGAAACTGCGAGAAGCACAGCTGGAACATACTCTTTGCAAATAAGTAAGAGAAAGGAATGCAAATCTGGGGAAAAAAAGACTCCAATATAAACACTTACAATGCAGGATAAGTAGTTTCATAAGGAGTAAGAGAAGAAGTTCTTATCAGCATTATATCTGGCAAATTAAAAATCAGTCACCTTGCTGAGCAATAGCACAGCTGGGGAGTACCGCAGGCACGGAGCAAGGCTGATGCACCCAAAGCTCTCAGTGCTGCAGGGGCTGCGGGGCTACAGCTGTGCAGCCCCACTGTCTTGGTTGCATTCAGCTGTTCCAGCTCTACCAAAGAAAATCTCCAGAATGCCTGCTATCACCTGTTGTCATAATGTTGCCACAGACTGAGGAAGTGGTCTGCAAAGGAAACAATTATAGATCCCATGACAAGCTAGGTAGGCTCTGAAAGCAGGCATGCCAAGTGTTGCAGGCTGGGATAGAAGAAAAAGTAACCATAACACAGGGCTGAAACTAAAGGATGCATGCATTTTCAAAGCCCCACTTGACTTCACCATCCTAATGGGGAAGGGTGACAGCTCTGTACAGTGATGCCCACAGAAAGCTATTGGGTATGTTGACCCTAATCTATTATGTATTACAGAATTTACAGATCTCTCTTTTCCCTCATCAGCTAACTCCTTACTAAAGCACTCCAAGGTCTGGAGACCTCTGAAGGTCTGCAAGCTTGGAGGATCCTGAAGTGTTTGGAAAAAGCCTGGCAATGCTGTCAGTTATCACTGTGGTCTGAAACAATTTATGCAATAGCCCCCAAGTTGTCACTTGAGAAAGATGCCCAGAGCAGAGGATACTTCACATCTGATGTGCAAGTTATGTACATAAATATTTTTTAAACGACACCAAATGAGAGCATCTCCGGATTTACTGTCTACCAGCTCTGGGATCGAAATGATAATTGCTGAATTCCTACGACTACTCGGTCTGTTTTACTCCTCTTCTCGCAATCGCACTCATCTCTCTGAAAGCAGGCCGGGAACTATTAACATCTCTTCATCAAAGATTTAGACAGACTGACAGTAACCCTGAGGTTATTCAGTGTAACACTTTTGAAAAGTCTCCAAAACTAGAACGCTGACCTGTGCTTCAGCAAAGAGTTCAGCTGGGTAAAGGGAAACGGAGCAATTTGAGCTCAGTACCCCTCTGTTCCTTTACAGAGATGAATTAACTCCTCCTATGACATTACGTAGCTTTTGAGAAAACAGTCGTGCTTTGGAACTGACTGTTCAGTTTGTATTCCTGCATGGATAATCACTTCTTTAAAAGGAAGTATACATCAATAATAATCATGGGGAGCTTTATGAGAGCTTGGCAAACACTTCTGACAAAACAAAAAACTCAAACAGAAGGATTACTCACAAATGCTACATCAACAACTCTTTTGACAGGCATCTGGATTATGCTGCTCTTGAAAAGGGAAAAACAAAGATGTCACTTCGAAGTTTAAATGGAAACAGTGAAATATGCTATTAAAAATATCAGATCATAAACAAAGCTATTTTTGCAAACTCAAGTGAAATGAGCAATTATGGCAAAGTTTGCCAAGATACTTTACAGACATTCAATCATTTTTTTCAAAAATAATTTCAAATGCTGCAAGATGTACAGAGATCACAGTTTAGTAACATGCACAAAGCGATACCCATGGATGATCAGACACCCGGCATCAATAGCCTATCATGTCCTATCTTTTTCTTCAAATGTCCTTTAGTTGATGCTTTACATTACGTTAACGCAGTATTCACCTGCCCAACCGAACAAAACTGCTAAAGAAAATGCAGACAGACACTTCAGGAGCCCATCCTCTAAGAATGTATTTCACTGTCCTTCTCCTGAACCATGTTAAACATAGAACTATATTATCCAGACAGCATTAATTTATGTGGTATTCTGTAGAAAGACTTACCAGCAGACGAATGATGATGCAAATAGGAATTTCTTACTCATTCTAAGTTTATTTAATTTTTACTCCCCGGGAAAAGCTCAAGGAAAGGTACTGAGATGTGTGGAGTTCAAAAGAGATATGCAAAATATTCACATGTAAAAAGAGACTGCTGAAAAGACCGCTTATTCAAATGAATGCAGAGTTCTAATGTATCTGCAATGTGTAGTTCAAAATTGTTCACCTGAATAGTGAGGTTTCTTTGAAGACAAATGCATACAGTCTAGTAAAAGGGGTAGATTTCCTTAAAGCGGAGTCAGCTTCTTCACAATTCATTGAAGTCCACTGGCTTTGCTGGAGATTTGATGAAGGTAATAGGCAACTACATGTGTTGAAAGGCCTTTTATTTCTTCACTGAAGTACAGACTAGCAAAGATATCTTTTTCTAAAATGGTTTGAAGGCATTGAAATTAAAAGGCTGGAAACTTTCAGGACAGTTTGACTAACATATCTTCCCAACTCCATTGCTTCACTGCAGCAGTTGGAGAGATGAGCATTCAAAGCACCAAAGCATTTTAGGTTGAAGAGAACTCAATTGCTTTAATGTTATGAACCAACTTTCTGTGGTTGGAGATCTTCTCTAGATCTTTGTCAAAAGAAATCAGTCAATGGAAAACTAAGAAACAGAACAAACCTATTGTTTTGCCATGTGCAGATGTTTGGGGTGAGGATTTTTTTTTTTTTTGGAAATTGTGTAACTTAAGCAATGGTATGTGATGTGAATACACTAGGTGTTCTGTAGAGCGGTAGGAGTGCTGGTGGATGGGAGAGGTCTTGAAGATCAGGACAGGAATAGACTGAAACAAGAGCCAGAACATTGGCTCTTACAAGGAGGGCCACAGAAAACTCTGTTCTTACATGAAACCTTGCAGACTACCTGAACTGCACTTGTTCACGCTGTACCAGTGGCAGCAGGGAAGAGGGAAAAAAACAAAAAGGCTATTCTGTTGGGTCTAATACTGCAAAATAGGAAGGGAGCTCACGGGATCAAGAACAGCCTGTGCTCAAAAGGGCAAAGCAACCATTTTGCTTATGATCTGAATCAACACCACTATACCCCAAAAGAAGGGAACATCTTTATGCAATATTTAAGAGAATATTAGTCTGGAAAGGGGAAAAAATAGAGCCAGAATGAGAACACTGCTATGGTGTGGTATGGCCAGCAATATTCTGCATCTCTGAAAGGTTTTCAGAGCTTTGAGTGTCTACATGGAGGAGTCACTAGGACTGACAAGGGTCACCTCTAATTCCCCACCTACAATCTCCATGTGCTCTGACTCACTTTGGAATGAGTTTCATCACAGAGCAGGGGAGTCCTATTCTCTTCACAGGGACCAACAACACTACTTACTGACTAGATAATCCCAGCAGTCCCTTTTTGATCTTAGACTGATCCTGTTGGAAATTATAAGGCACAGGAATCAATTTCCTCAATTTCTTGCCTTATTCAAGAAGAAAAAAAAGTCCTGTCATGATCACCAACTTTCTAGAGATGTCTTGGGGGCACTGCTAAAAGGTTTAGTGATTAATTATTCCTGCTGTCAAAATCTATTTTTTTTTTCTAGTATGAATTTTCTTGGCTTTCATTTCTAGACAATGAATCTTGTTATATTTTTGTTCAACAGGCTGAAGAACCTTCCTTCCTTAAAATTTCCCATATAAAGATGTTCATTAGTTCTTTCCTTCTCTTTGATTAGAGAAATGAGTGATTGCAAGAAACCCTATGGCCTGAAGGCATGTCCTTCCACCCCTAACCACCATCGTCCTCCTTGAGCTGCAGACGGAATTGAACATAACCCTCTGGTAGCATCTGCAGTAGGGTCAGACCCAGATTTAGCACGGCCTCCTCTGTAGTTCTTCTATGGATGTACACAAAGACTGCTGGAAAAGGCAATGTTAGAGCTTTCCCTTACAAGCTCATGCTCCTCTGGTACCAACTCAGAAGCACAGCAATGACCCTCTTTCCTCTCCACTGACTTCAGAGGGGATCTAGGATGCCTAGTTTAGAGTAAGACACCAACTTTGAAAGGCTGAAGCTAGGACAGTTCAATTTCATCCCTCACACATGCCACATCAAATAAATCAAAATGGGGTTATTAAGTCAAATGTTTTGTAGAAATCATAAATAACAAGTCTTACCTTTATAATCTAAACTTACAAATGCATTAAAAACACCTAATAGACATTAGGTTAGCTTGACAGGATCTATTTTCTATAAGCTCATGTTGATTGGCACTAATTATATTTCTCTTGCTAAATCCTTTATCAGCAGTCCCATTTTATTACACCTCACATCAATTCTAGGATGACAAGACTCAAAACCTCACACCTTTGAGGCACAGATCTTGACCACTTTTCCAAGGCAATGAACCAGATTTCCAAAGCTGACTGCCAGCAGCACACTGGCATGATGGAGCTCTTAATCTCCTCTCTCCACCTCACAATTACAACACTAAAAAAAGATCTGTAGCTTAATTTGTCATCCCCAAAAGCCAGCAAAATAAACAGATCAGTTACAAAAGATCCCCTCTAGTGAAAGGGAAAAAAGCAAGTAAAAACAGAAAAGGAAGTGTGGGAGGTGAGCAGGCTACTGTCAATCAAACTTTTGATTCCTTGGGAATAATTAGAAAAAGAAGTAATTCCTTCACAGCAAGAATTTGTTCTCCTGATGTTAATTGTTGATTTTAGCATGTATGACTATCACCAAATTTATGCAATTGAGTGAGGCGATCGTGCTGTTCAAATTGAGCTGCTAGATTTAATTTAAGAACTAAGTTACATAAAAAACATTGGTTTTAGATTCTTTGCATATGGTACTGAAAAACTTTCACCCGTGGGTAGCCTGACAGCTAATCTTCCCCAGGAAGGGTCAGCAGCACTCTGATGTTGGCATGCAAGGTGAGTGGAGGGAAAGCATTTCCCTAGAGGACTCCTATTTCCCTGGTAATCACGTACTTCCTGATGTGATTGTGGCCCCACAGCGGTGGTACCTCCAGCTCTTCCCGGCTAGCAAGTGTCATCAATGAGGCTTGCTGGACAGCATTCCCACAGCTACCTGAATGAGACACGAGAGCAGGTCATTTCATGTCATTAAGTTACTAACATCCTTGTGATACTTTGACCGCATCTGGAGAGACACAAATACTGCGCAGGAAGAACTGCAGTGCTTCCCTTAACACATCTGTGTGTAGCTCTGCCCAAAACATGTCTGACTTCAGCAGCTATATAGATACCAGAGCTCACTTTTCTCTTGCAAGGCAGCACCAACGCAGTCAGAAAGGTATTCATTTAAAAAAAAAAATGTCAGATAGCACCCATGGAGAAGACTACTGTTATTTACCTCACAGCCCCAGGCAGTGTCCTGCACCCTGTCATCAAATACTCTGAATAAGCCTATCCTGCATCTGCTTCTTCACACAGGCAGTACACACAACAAACACACTCCAGCTGAAGGGATGCTGCCATTTAATTCCACTGCTTTATCTTCAGAACTTGAGAGTGGGGTCAGCATTAGTGCAAAAGCTTTCTACTCCATAGCTCCAGCTCTCTCGCAATACGCTTTCCAGGGACAAGCTCTCCATTCAAATTCTTCTTCACTGTCCTCTTTTACGGTCCTCATTTGTCATATACACAATTCAGAGACTCGAAACACCAACCGCCTTCATGTGACCAAGCCAGAGAACTGGTCCTAGAGCACTTCCATCTCCTTCAGGAGCCACACAAGTTCAACGACATGCTACAGGCACACGATGCTGAGGTAAAGGCCTAACAAAACTGCACCTGCAATGGCTCATTTTCAGAGATGTACAAGGCCTGTGGAAGCTACTGAAACTTTGCAACAGTCCAAGACAAATCAACTGAAGATGTCTGTGCTGCAAAGAATTTCCAACCTGCTGGCCTCCGGTGACCCGCCAAAAGGGGAAAATAAAGTTACAAGTGCTCAGCTGCATGTTTAGCCACTTCCCTCTTTGCACCCAATCCTACTGGCTGCAGGATTTGTAGCACATTAGTCGCTACTTTCTGACTGGATTGTTGCAGTTCAGATCAAAGTGCAGGCCTGACATGATGCCCAGAAGTTGCTCATTTTCAGTATTTTGTGCATGGGGGTCACAGTCTGGCATGAGGTCCTCACTGAGGTGCAGCTAGTGTGAGTGCACATGCCAGGCACTTCATTTACTAGGACTGTCCTTAGCAAAAATCATACCGACATAACAAAAAGCAACACACATCCTCACCTTCAGAGAAAAAATATCTTGCTCCCATTTCCAGAATTGTGGCAGAAAAAGGCTATTCTAATCAAAATGTCAGGGACAGTGCAGGATCTCAAGCTATGGCTTATTCTATATAGATCTCCCGTTCAGCACAGAACCCATGATTGATCTGTTTCTTTGGATTTTTTTCTCCCAAACTACAATAGACAGCCTCAGAATTAATCTTTATGATTGCAAAGGTAACTTCTCACTATGAGAATAGTATGGCCATGGGTTATTAATGAGGGTCCTGATCAAGTGCACATTCAGTCCAAATCATTTGCTAAAAAGTTATCCTCCTATAGGCTATATAAATACATAATACGTCTACATTAACCTGTGTGACACTGAAGCAGCCTTTCCAGCAATCCGGCCTACTTTATCTCCAAAGTAGACTCTTATACCTCATTTGAGTGAGTGAGCACATATTTTAAATAATGATGAGAGACTCCAATTTTCACATTTTCATGGATGCAGTGTCAAATTTATTTGTAATAGGATCATCTATTATCTGTCAGTACTGAGAAAACTAGGTGAGAAAATAATGGTTAGTAGTACATTAAGGAGTCTACCTGGAATGCTGATGAAAATTAGCACAAGGTAAATGGAGCTGGTGAAAACAAAAATGTTACTTGCTGATTGCTTAATAAAGCCTGCCTTAAGTTACTTCTAAAATGAGATCAAAGGCTGTTTTTTTTTCTTCTTTTTTTTCTTTGTTCATAAAAAGACTTCTTCCAACCATTCAGTTTTAAGCACTGAATATGTAATGCACTGAAGCACTTGTTACAACAGAACCGTTTATGACAAAACTTCCAACAGTGCCACACAGAAAGGAGGAAATGGTGTTACCAGCTCATGAGAGAGGAGACCACAGATGTTAGGAGCTTCACCCATGTGATCCTGACTTTATGGCTTCTACATGGACACATACACTGACCCTTGTCCAAATGCAGAAAGACTGGAATATCTCCATGCCCACTTTCTCATCTCCAGGATATAAACTGAGGTGGACAAAACCCAGCTAGACTTACTGCCTTAAGGTTTTCCTTCCAAGAAAAAAGGTCTTTCCTTTCTAAAGAGGGAAAACCAACAGATACCATCATACTTGCATGTACCACTGCATCAGTCTCCTCTGAAAGTAAACACAATACATTCCTGGTGGTAAAGATGTTACCTCTGCATAACTCACTTGATCCCTTATCCCTCCTGGATGTGCTGGAATAGCTACAGCATGCTGACATGGGCTAAGGAACTGACTTGGTTCACCAGATCCACCCAAAACCTTGTGCTGGCCAAAGGATATGAATGGAAAGAGGACAGGGAATCAGCCTGGGAGAGGATGCATTTAGGCTGAAGTTGCAAATTCTGCTAGTGGAACAGTATCTGAATAGAAGCCTTTGGCTTGCTGTATTAAAAAGTTGGGGGAAAGAAAAAGTAATCTAAAAGAAGCGGACAGGAAATGGAAGCTTCATGCTTTAAAGATGAAATTAAATTTTGGTCGAATTTTGTTTGTTAATACTTGGCCCATTAAAGTGGCTGTTTGATTCATGAAAGTGGATACAACAGAAATAACTCTAGATATCCACTAAAATGGACATACACTTACAAGAGAGTAAAATACATTCCCCTTCTTCCTTAATTAATAACCCAGTGAAAGCATTTTACCTGGAAGAAAGCATAATAAAATTAATACCAAGTATTATTAAAACAAATATTTCTCACTTCTGTAGAATTAAAATATAATAATTTCAGATTTCATTTAAAAATCATAATGCTCAAAACCAGATTTAACATAAGGGTTTAAACCAAAAGTTAAATTGTATCACTGAATTCTTTTCAGAATATAATGAGTAAAAGGATAATACAGTGAAATTATACCAAAAAATCCCTGGACATCTCCTTGCCATCTAAGGTCAATTCAAGCACTCTTGTACATTTAAACACTGTAAAGTTTAAGTATATACTTAAATATTTACAGCTGCTTAGGTATATTGCATTTCTCTTTTCCTTCTCTAAGCCTTCCCAAGAAATCATATTTTTTCAGTATTGTCAGTACAGAATCACTTTTTTTTGTTCGTTTGTTTATTTCAATATAGCCACCAGTTGCTCTGGGATTATTTTCTGTATTGGGACCAATTCACTGAAAATAAGACCAAGAAAAGTTAATTTCTCAGTCACAGAAACAGACAGGGTAGAAACAGACAACCAAGTGGGAGAGAAAGATATTATAGGCTAACTTTATTGCCTTAGGCATGGGCTTAGGTCCCTAGAAGTTCATACCAGCAGTTTTGGAAAAGCCTCATTACAGCAGCTATACTTGTGGTGTCCACATCTGATGGCTTGCTGTCAGTTATAAGTAATCTACTTCAAATATTTTTTAAAGCTACAAGATTTATTACTTAATGTTTTAAATGTTTTAAAGCTTAACAGTATGCAGAGATAAGAGTATATTATTATAAATAACAAAGAGTAGTATAGAATTAAGGAATTTAGGTGCAAGTTATTTGAATTATTACTCACATAAGAATACTATAGAAATAAATTAGATGCAATACTGAACAAAAATAATTACTTTAAGGAATATTCTTTGTTTTAAATCCTAAATAATTTAAATCCTAAAGTTTTCAGTCATTTTGATTTAAAGCATTTCACTGTGACATACTCTCAGAGTAAAGCCAGAAACATGTAGTAAATCACTTCTAAAATAACTGAGTCTATCAGGACAGAGTGAGACTGGAACTATGCTAGAAAGGAGGAACACTTCAAGAAACAAGCACGGTAAAGAAGGAAATGTTGGACAGGATGTCAATGAGAAGCAGCTTCATGCTAGGCAGTACAGAAACCCATTAATCAGTGGAGTAAGGGCTGGAAGGGAAGAGAGATACTTCTGGATGAGCTGGCACTAGAGCACAAGTGGTCTGTGTCAAATCCCAAGGGTTAATCACCCTCCTAGTGATGTGCCCGAGGAACAAAACCTGCTTTTGCTCCAGCGCACATGACGGCTGACAGGTGAGAGGAGGTATGCAGCTCTATTTTGAAGGTTTACATGAACACTTAATGGGCCGGAAAACAAAAACCATTCACAGAGTTTTGAATTATTCAGTAATTTCTCTAATTATAAAGTGACTTGGAGCACTGCTATTGTTCCAGGCAGTCCTTTCCTATCAGAGCCCATTGTTCAAGAAGGTGCATTTGAGCACTGAGAGCTCCCGCACACCCAAGTGAGGTTCTCCCAAGTGTCACTTCTCCCCAACCATTTTTCCTCCAGCAGGTAATACGCACATTATCTACACTGACCTCTCCTTAATTTATAATACCTCCATGTCATAAACCAATTATCAGCATTTGACACAAGCAGCACTTGCTAGCTTGAAAAGCAATTAAAATTTAGGAGCTGTCTCTCGCAACAAAAAAGCATTCACAGAAGTAGCGTTACAGAAGAGCTGCGACATGCAAGCCATCATTCTAATTCTGCCTCTATCAATCAAGCTGGGTCTCGCTGAATAGCGAAGCTCAGGCAAGCAAACAGCAATGTTTATGAGGTGCAGCTGGTGGTACTTACGTTAACAGCAAAAGCAGCATCAGTTAAATTAACATTCTTCATTCTTTCATTGCTCATTATGGTTTGACAGACATACCCGCAGTCCACATAAATGACTTAGAGCAAGAGAGCTGTCTAGCATCCTGCCATGAAACAAGACCACCTAATGGGAGCAGCCACTGTAATTAAAACTCTGGAAGCCAAGATTTATACTAGTTTGAGGATGCAGTGGTGGGTCTTATGACCTACTTTGAGTTTATTAAAGGAATCGTGAAAACCTGCACCATTGCTCTAGTGAAAAGTAAGGGTCTGCTGTTTTTGATCTCTGTCCAATAAAAAGGTCTCTAGTGTTTGATGTTGGAAGTGTTTGTGTTGTTTCAGGTCTGGAGAAACAGGGAGAAGAAAGAGAAAGATATTACTTGAGTATTAACTGATCACCTTTCCCAAGAGAATGCTTTCCCTAAATCTTGCTCGTTCAAGCTCACAAGACTTTCTTTGATGGGGAAAAGCAGCAACTGGTTCTACTTAAAAATTTACAACCACGTTTAATCTCTTGGATCAAGAAAAGTTAATTTTGTCAAATCAAGGCTGTATTTCATGGAACTGTAAGTGTCAGAGATGAATGGACTACTAAAAATGGGGTGAAAACCCACAAGCATTTTCAAGAACCTCTAAAGCCCCTGAATTAGACCTGCCAAAGTAATGGAATGTGTTCAGGCTGGAATCCAAATGCATTAAGAGGAATTAATATCAGAAAAAGTATGTTTTAAAACATAAATTACATGGACTTGTATTTATACTATATCTTTAAAACACTGCGTGAATGAACTTTAATACTCTCAGCTATTAAGTGAAGATTAGATTCTGTATTTGCAGAAGGCGCTGCTGTATGCAGGAACCTCTGGCTGCTAAGGGGCTCACCAGGTGGAAGCAAGTGCCTCCACTCCCTGCCAGGCACACAGAGCCATGAGGAACACCAGGAGTGGGCCCACCAGAGACTGGATGCTGGGTGGGTAGTTGTCCAGTGTAGGCCTGGAAAATGCCGTATGGAGGAACAACACAAAATCCTGCTCTGCTCTAACATGGCCTTGAGTGCTGCGTACAGTTCTGGGTGCCACAACATCAGAAGGACATAGAACTGTTAGAGAATGACCAAAGGAAGGCTACAAAGATGGTGAAGGTTCTGGAATCATCTTGTTTAATATCTTTATTGATGATCTAGATAAGGGAGTTGAGCGTACCCTCAGTAAGTTTGCAGATGACACCAAGTCGGGAGGAAGCGTCGATCTGCCTGAGGGTAGGGAGGCCCTTCAGAGGGATCTGGATAGGCTGGATGGCTGGGCTGAGGCCAATGGGATGAGGTTCAACAAGGCCAAGTGCCAGGTCCTGCACTTTGGCCACAATAACCCCATGCAACGCTATAGGCTTGGGGCAGAGTGGCTCGAACACTGTATAGAGGAAAAGGACCTGGGGGTGTTGGTTGATGCTTGGCTGAACGTGAGCCGACAGTGTGCCCAGGTGGCCAAGAAGGCCAATGGCATCCTGGCCTGTATTAGAAATAGTGTAGCCAGCAGGAGGAGGGAGGTGATCATCCTCCTGTACTCAGCTGTGGTGAGGTCACACCTCGAGTACTGTGTTCAGTTTTGGGCCCCTCACTACAAGAAAGACATTGAGGCCCTGGAACGTGTTCAGAGAAGGGCAACAAAACTGGTGAGCTAAATTTAAAACTCAACCTTTATAGCTTTTAAAGCAGCCTCACTTATACAGAGGCTAAGTGGGCCTTCAGTGGCAAGCAGTGGATGGCCCAGCCCAGTAAGGAGCTCAGCCCATGCTGCTTTAACCAGCAATCTAATGCAGCGTGTTTGGGGGGGGGCAGGAGGCAAAAAATAAATCCAAACTAACCACATTGTTGTGCTCTATTTCCAGTGAAAGAGTCTCATCTCTTGCAAGATGTATGAGTTAAAGTGAGTTAATTAGCTTACGGCATATCTACAACACTACTTAAGAGCTCTTCTACTTGCACCTCGCCTATGAGAAGAGGCTGAGAGAGCAGGCACTGGAGAAGAGGAGGCTCGGGGGAATCTTACAAATATGTGTAAACACCCGAAGGGAGACTGAAAAGAGGACGGAGCCAGGCTCTTTTCAGTGGTTCCCAGTGCCAGGACTAGAGGTAATGGGCACAAACTGGAATGCAGAAGGCTCCCTCTAAACATCAGGAAGCAGGCTCCCTCTAAACATCAGGAAGCACTTTTGTGCTGTGTGGGTGATGGGAGTACTGGTACAGGTTGCCCAAAGGCTGTGGGGTCTCCTCTTTTGAGGTCTTCAAAATCCACATGGATGTTGGGCTGGGCTTCTATGAGGGCTCCATCATTTCCACCTGCTGTTCCTGGTAACCTCAGCTGCTCCTCACCTGTAAGATGCCATTTTACAGCAACCAGCTTCTCAGCACAAAGGGCTGAGCAAAAATCCCCGAGGAACTAGTTAGCACTTAGCTTGTTTTCTTCACTGGTATTACCAAACAGCTGGGTACAGACCCCTGTTGCCCCAAGGGACTGTATGCAGTATCTCCACAGCACTCCCACTCCAGGACCCCACTGGGAGCACGCCAGGGTGACAGCCTCACGTATTCACATGAGACTGCCAGTCAACTTCTACATGAAACAAACACACAGGCTAATGCACCAACATAAGTTCTTCAGAAAGTTTAGCAGATGCTAGGAAGTCTCCTGCAATACTTATTGGAGGGCTGTGAACCAAATCAGATCCAGAGATCTTTGCTCCCACTCATTTCACTAAAATTCAAACTTCAAGAGCTTTGCTGAATCATGGTACAGTTTTGCTTGTGCCATAAAAGAGTTATAGGGAAAATGTGTTATTTCAAGTATCTGCTCAAGAACAACTTACCCAGAACAAGACAGTACTACTACTCTGTATATTTATTCAGCCAAAATTGATACACTCTGCTTCCTAAAAATATATCTACTTGGCATTGTTTTAGAACATGTAGGTGCTATTTATTGTCTATGGGAAGACTAACAGAGCCAGGTATATAAACACTGGCTATTTCAGTTTTCTGCAGATGTTGAAATTTCAGCAATCGTGCCAAAAAACAACTTCGTTTTTACTCTTCACATCAGTTTGTAACACAAGTCCCCTCAAAACCTGCCTCACTGGTACCTTATAGGCTCATGAAGATGCTACCACTGATGGGTTATATTCTGTTTACCCATGATCGCACATCAAGTCAGCACAGCTTCTGTGTGCCAAATTAAGATAATTCAAGCCAAGTAGTGGGGTGAGTGGTGGGGAAGAGGCAGAACACATGCTGAGCTGTTAAGTCACCACACCGTTTCTAGTACCTTAGGACCTGACTCACAGTTCACAAACACAAAACAACCTTTTCATTGATTTTAAGGACTGTTGGATTCAGTTTAAACAACTCTTTTTTAACTGCAGAAATGCTGCTAGGAAGGACCTCAGTAACTGCTTTATGGATACTTACACGGTTGATTTAATAACTCAAGTTCTAATCAGGCAATTAACTTATTAAGGCTAAAAGATCCTCTATCAAGCAGGCATTATTTCTTGAAAAACAATCCTCATTTTATACCTTCAATAGCAACTATACTTCTGCCTTCCATTCATTATGGCTTTAAATTATTATTGTTGAACAGAGATTAAATTCTGCATTTGAAACTTTCCAGTTAATTCTGTGAGATGCAAGCCCAACAAAACACATTACAGCTTCTCACAGAGCATAAGTATAGAACATGAATCAGCTGTTCAAACTGAACTCTTATAACCTGAGAGACAAAGCTTATATGCAAAGCAGCACATACTTTTTTTTTTAAAACCAGGTGCAAGCTTGTGAAAACGTGTTATCTTGTTGCTAATAGCGATCACCAACTGGGATTTGATAAAAGGACAACTAGGCTTAGCCTACTTCAGAAAGGGACTCATTAAAAAACAGAAGAAAAGAAAAAGCACTCAATGTAACAAACAACAAGAGATTATCCCTTGCAGCAGTCTCCACCTGTGATTACAGACTTTAGCAGTAATATGTAACACTGCCCATGATCCCAGGGAAAGCTGGAGATGCATGCCTGTACATTTTTTTCCATTGTAATTGTGTCACATAAACAAAGAAGGCATTCAAATAATACTCACATTGCATTCAGAAGACATCCTTAAAAAAGATTTTTAATATATACTTTGCACTACAGACATTCAATGATAGGAGGAGACCTGATTATAAGAAAGCCAAGCAACTTGACCAGTGGACTGAAGATTACAGATCAGCACACCACACTACATGACGGCAAGCCAGTATCGTTTAGGACTTCCTATGCAGACAAATTTCACTACAGCCATAGGAAGGAATATTTCTCCACCATGCACTCAAAGTAGGATCTAGAAGATACACATGAAGTAGAACAAGTTATCGTCATTGCAGCTCTCAAAAGTACATACTGTTTGTGGAAAAGGACCAAGCACAACTAGGAAGGGGCAAGCATCTACCCTAGCAACATTAAATACAGAGGGATATAATTTAAAATTAAAGTAGTCTTGGCCAATGGTCTCTTCCTTAGGATCTGCATCGCTACGTGGCAGAAGAGACTTGGGAATGTCATGGGAAATTTGAACCAAAAGAGTAAGGATAACACAAAAGGCAATCCAGCTGCGGTTCTACATACCCACTGGTTTCTCACTTATCCTCAGCACTGAGCTGCAGACTTAAGAGTGACAAGCAAACTGAGATACCAAGAACACCACTTGGGTCAATAAACGAAACAACACTGCCACTGCAACAAACTGTATGCTAAATGAATGTCTCAGAAACAGTCTTTGGAGAAATTATCTGGACATCGAGGCTCTTGGAAGACAGTTCTGTGAACGGACACATCAGGAGCAGCTGAAGATGCTACTACCCTCTGTCACTTGTAACCACCACCTGCCAAGTAACAGTTCCATCTCTATTGTACTGTGCAAGCCTCTCCTTGCCTTGGTTAGCCAAATGACTTCCATGACTTCTCAGGCTGGGCTGGCATGGCTGGCTGATGAAACTGGATACCAGAGTCCTCCCACCTCTCCTTTTACCAACAGCACAGCATCATGCAGCTGGAGAAAGCATGGAGGAGTGGCAGTAACATATTCCAAATGCAACAGCAATTTCCAAAATGAATGCTACTCTACCAGCTTCAATTACAGCTCTCTGGGATACTAGAAATCAGCAAGGTCAAAAGCTATACAAGTAACTAAGAAAACAGATTAGTCTGTTCTCAAAATTCACAGCTTATGCCGATGTCAAGGAGTGGGTTAAAAGATATAACTAAATATAAGAATTCATCATATGCATGATGAACCAAGACGGGAAAATGGTTCTTCCTCCCTGCAGAAAGAGCAACATTAAATTAGGATTTCTAATGCTGAAAAACTGCTGAAGGACTGGGAGCCAATTAACAGCCAATTTCTCCAAGCTGCATTTCAAATGTGATATACGAAAATGACAATTACAGGATACTGCACACCAACAGACAACTGTGCTGATGAACTCACAGCTTGCTACACACTGTGACAGTGTCCTCAGCCATGACATCTGCTTACACTGGCGAGGCCTGACAACTGGAGAGAAGAATGAAATTAGTACGTGTGGTTGAAAATATTTATATAAATAAGTATATGTATGTACATATATAAAAATACGAATACAAATGCTAATAAAAAGTCAGGATGGCATTAAAAAAACTGACAGAATCACTCTGGGGTTTCTTGTTGGTGGAATATTCATTCCAGTAGTAAGATATCTACCCATAGATCAGATTAAAAGCCTGTCTACTGGAATGAAAACGTAGCTGAACTTATCCAGGATATTAAAGTGTGTAGTGCAGCTGACATCTGATCTGATCACTTTTCATGCAAAGCAAGAAAAAAAAAACTTTAAAAAGACAAAACAAAAAACATCAAGAAAAATCCATGTTGGAGGACTAAGCACGATTACAGTAGCAATTTCAGATCAATATCAATAAAAGATTTTATGGACTGTAAGATGCATATCCAGCAATTCAAAATTGACATGTTATAGGCTATATACCAAGCATTTCACACAATGGAAGATCATTTTGGAGATGCAGAAATCAAAGGCAGGGGATATTCTCTGTAAGAAAGAAAACACCACACACTTAACTCCTCACACACACACCTTCAGGAAAATAAACAGCTGATATTAGAAATAAAATGAAGAGCGAAAAGGAGTTTCAAAATAAGAATTATGTAGTTAATGGTAGGTGGCTTTTCAAATAAGCTGAAGTCAAATTCTTGCTGCCAGGGGCCTAACCGAGAAAACTGCTATCTAATGACAAAGTAAAATTTGTCACCAGAAGTGGGAGGATATCCACAAACTTTCGAGGTGCTAACCACACCAACTCTATAAAAAAAACCGGGGGCTTTAGCAGAGAAGTTAAACACTTGTGGCTAAGCAGCTTATCATTTCAAACCAGAGACAATGGTACGAAGGATACAATAACAGCAGCTCCACAGAAAGCTGCCAGTGAAAACCAAATCAGAAAGTATTGAAACTCTAAGATATGACCAATAAAAAAAATCTCCAAATTCTTCCAGGCAAAGAAAAAAACAGAGGGAAGAATAGGAAAAATTAAGTTACACTCAAAAAATCAGATACATACTACTTCAGAAAGAAGCGCCATGCTTTTTTCAACATTGAACAGAAAGTTTCCTCCAGCATCATCTTTATCATGGAAAAAAGGATGCAGCAAATCTGCATTAACCCAGTCTTCCAGGTCAAAATTTAACGGCAGCACATCAAAAGAAAAATGCTCTCCTAAGTCTCTTCCCCTTAACTATACAGGTAGGATGACCTCTTGTGATGTCCTCACAGAAACCTGCTTTAGAGTTATAAAATGGAGCAAAAGTGAAACACCACCATCAGCACGTATACTGCACAGATAAACTCAACAGAATTCAAACAAATTGCTTTAAAACAGTCAATAGCAGGGAAAAAAATCCTCACACTTTCCACCATTAGAAAGGCGCACTGACCTCACTGTGAAATGCATGAAGAACAATCTACTACAGCACTCAATTTAATGACACTTTAGAGGAATGTAGTTTCCTGATAAACATCTTCTGAGCGCTACACTGACTGAGTTACAAGTAAAAGTGATCGGTAATGATCCACTACAGATAGAGTCAGCACACCTGGGATCACATCAGACTGCTTCCTTAGATGTCAAAGGAAAGAAGCAGGCTGAGAAAGCCAGGAAGAAGGCACTAGATTCAGAGCAGAGAAGCTTCAGGCACGTGGGAGGTTTCTGTTCCCTTCTCCATGCATTTACTTCGCACATTTACGAGCAAGATAATCTTCATGAGCTTGGGGAACACCTAGGACAGCTGTCCGTACAAGGTTGGGTGTGGTTCCTAATTGCCCTTCTGAAACACATCAATTAGACCTCTGTGAAAAAGCAGTAGACTCCGGTATCTATAGCTCACATTCACACTGGAGGAGAAACCAAGAGAGTGTGCTTTTTTAGACTAACTTATTTTAAGCTGTTAAAAACAGGGAAGACATACAGAGCATCCCTTGGCTTCCAGAAAATTCAGTTCATAGTTAGCACACAGACAGAAGACCAAATTTAACAACATCCTCTTAAGATTTGACACACGCCTTGGCATTCCTAAGGGTTGTTCTACCTCTTATCAGGACATCTTTGCCAAAATGAAATTTTATTCTCACATTAATGTAAGCATGTCTTTCTTCTAAAAAAAATTATGGTTCAGTTCCTAAGAAAATGGAAGATGCTGGGATCAGATAGCATCTCACCACTGAGCCACACCAAGTGGTGAACAACAACGAAGTCAGAGCAATACGTTAGAGGAAAGTCAGTTGTATGACAGCTCACTCTTCCAGTTACACATCTTTTTAGGATAAAAGCCCAAGATCTAAACACTTTGTCTTCCTTTATATGCTCTTCCCACCTTTCTCTCCCTGCTTCCTCCAGCACCTGAGATACAAACTGGAAGGCTGGAGCAGAACTGCAGCTAGGTGCATCCTGCACCCGCACAGCTCTGTGTTCACCAGTTATTATTCAGCAGCATCACTGACAGGACTCCATTTCCATCCAGTGATTACATGTTACTGTTGAAAATTATTTTCAAAAGGACAGGTAAAGAGTAGACCCAGGTGTTGCCTGATAAAATGATTACTTATAAAATGGATCAAAAGTTGAAAAACAGTCATCTGTGACAATGCAGTGGCGTGTTTCTACAATTTATACAAGCCTGTCCAAAGATTTCCCTCTGAGCACCTCATTAAATCTAGGCTCAAAAGCTAGAATTGAGAGCATTTATATATTTCAGCTGCGAATGCTGTCAGAAGCTGAAGATAAACTACTTCTTCCAGACAATTTAGATTTTATAATATTTGTTGGTTTCACCAAGGATGAAAGACTGTTGTTGTTTTAAATCATTGCTTTGTACAATCTGGTTTGCATACATTTAACAGAGATATTTACAATCCCATCAGCATTTGGAGTGAGGAAACAAAGGTAAGCCACAACTGGGTACTTATGCTGTGACACAAGAGCTTGATTCTCCCACAGTCTTGTTTTGCCTGCACTCTTTTCTGTAAGAGATCATTTGGGTCCAGGTCTGGGGGCTTTGATTCAGAGTTTCCCACTCATCTGCCTTTCTGAGGCTATGCTTCAATCCATTCATCTTTCAGTCCCATGATCTTGTACTTCATAACACTACTAGGTTAGGTAGCCAAAAAAAAACCCCACTCCTACCCACCCACCCAGCTCAGCATCTTCTCCTATAAAACAGCACTTCAGACCAAAAATAGACACATTTGAATAGCGAGTGACAGGTAAAGTTAAATGCTTCTCACAGGACTTCAAGTCTGCTTCATCTACTCCATGTGATCGCTCCAGCCCCAAATACAGAGGTTGCCCAGGGGGCTCAGTGCTGAACTGCTGGTGCCTGGGGACAAGCAAGATGAACAGAAGCCATAGGGTACCAACCCGTTTTTCCTTCTGCCCCTCCAAAGGGAAATAAGGGTGGGAGTACAGCATTCGTACTGCTTCAACAAGCCCTCTGTGATGATGCCAGTGTGAAATGATAATAACGCAAAATAAAAGAGGAGGGTGGAAAGGAAAACCCTTTGCTTCCCACCTCTTACATCACACATTATGTTTCTCAAAAGAGCGATCATCCATAGGGAAACATCACAAGTGCTCTGTCCTCATTGTATTTGTTGCCTACAACTGTTAGAGAGAAATCAGTGTCAAGACACAGGACACAGAAGACAATGTCTTCACTGTATTTATGAGTGGCCTGAAAGCTGGCCTTGAGGTTAAATTTCCTGCAACTCAGGAGCCTACACAGGGCTGGATTTAGGCAGAACTGCTCAAGGAAAACCTCTTGTGCATCTGTCCTTTCAGGGTCACCCTCCATACTTTTCCACACAGCCAGCTGCAAGGCCACAGTCACCACTGTGTGTTTCTTCTGTGCCATTGGCCCACAGAGATGTCTGGGATCTCAGGTCATCCCATCTGGGGACAATGGGACAATGTGGCCATGCCATCACCTCTTCTGGCCTGGCTTCACCTTCCCTGCACTGGCACAGTCACAGTGCCTCAGGAAAGGTCTCCCGGCCCCTGAGAAGTTATCCTGGCTATTCCCCAACTGCTACTGAGCTCTCACCCATAAGCCAAAGTGTAACATTAGATAGTATTAGATAGTTTGTGATTAACTTAATTTGACCAGTTGCTCTAGGGAGAGTCACTGCACGAAGCCAAACCCTCACCTAGGCCAGTTTTCTACATTCACTTTTGAAACTTCGTGATGAGGGGTGCTGTGTTTTGTTTGGTTTTGATTGGTTAGGATTTTTTGTCGTTTTTTTATGTCCTCTTGAATTTTTATCTCCTTGCAGATCTCAGTATTACAAAGCATGTACATACATCTGGGTTGCATTTGTAGCCTTTCCCAGCTCTCGAGTTCCTGCTTATCCCAAGGATTTTGGTTGTCCACTGATGAGCTATGGGCACTTCTGGTGGACAGCAGAAGTGCTATTTTTCCCTTTCCAGTTTATTGCATTTAGAAAATGTTCAACCTTTACTCCTCCCACATTTGCTTTTCTTAGATGGTTATTTTTCTTCAATAAAAAAACCTTATTGGTTCATTCACACAGCCTAACGTGGCACTGCACTGCATTTCACATCATTTTAATTAATAGCTCAGCTGAGCTACTTGATGTTTAATACTGTGAGAGGTGACTATCTTCCTTCTTTCATAACTGTTGCTATGATATTTACAGTATATTTGAAGTAAGGCTCCAACAGCCTACTTCATATGACCTAAATATTATCCTTTCTCTATAAAATTCTAGGAACTAGCTCACTGAAAATAGCCGGAGGAAAGAACAGTCTCCCCATTTCAAAAAAGAAAAAAAAATAGTCCAGACATTAAACTACGAAGAGTCTGTCTGTGGGAGAGAGAGAGCTGAAAAATCTCTTGGAAAAAGGGAAGTTAACCCATGATGGTCTTCAGTATAATGCATTAATTTCAACTTGCTGTTCCAATTGGAAGTTACTGTCCCCACCAAATATATCAACATAAATATATTTTAAATTAGCGCCATTTGTAACAGAAAGAGATCAGTTTACCAGCCCTAAAATAATGCTCATCTAAAACGCTGCCAGAAATGATAGACCTTAAGAGCTCCAGTGATTTTGCTGCAACATACTTATGCATAAAAACCAATGACAAACAGTTCTTCAGGAAAATCATACACAACAACCAGGCAGAATTGCTGTACATTTACTATTTATGTTTCCATCCAGACCCCCTGTCAGACAGATGTGGTTTTTACAGAGCCAGCAGGACCACTCTCAACAGCAGCAACAACAAAAGACCTAAAAAAAACATCTGGACAAAGCTAAACTATCAAATAAAAGCGATGATTTTCAGGACCTCCCTTATGACCTTATGGAGTTTGGACTGACAAGCATCACTCAATAGAAACAGTCTCCTCCTCTCCTCCACACGTGTTTAGATTTTAGTTAGCATTCAAAATTATTGTTTTTATGTTAAAATAATTTGGGACCAACCACTGCCATAGCTCTATCCACAAAGCACAATGGGCTGCTCTTGTTCTACAAAGCCAGTCAAAGTAACAGCAGCAGGTGGGTGGGAGGGGGAAGAGACAGGCCCAGCAAAAAGAAAGGCAACCAGCACCATGTCCATGAACTATTGTTCATTTATATTTAATTTTTTCTTGCTGTTTCTGAGGCAAAACAAAAGAAGGGGAGAAAAATGACATCTCAAGAGGGATGAGGAAGGGACTAGAACACATAGTAACAGATGAGAGCCAGCAGAGGTCATCGTGTGAGGAGAAGACTGGAGGACTGGAGGTTTCTTCTGGGAACAGACTCCATAGCAGTATGCAGTAGTGACACACATCTGCCTACATCCAGTCCCCTGCTCACAGCCTCCTGGCAGCATGCCCATTGGCTTCCTCAGCCCTTGCTGGGTAGCCCTCTGGGATATTTCTCTTTCCACAACCTACACCCCTCTGAAGCATGCAGTCAGCCTTACATAGCTCTTGGTCTTCCTCCCTCTAAAGGAGCAACGCTTCCACATGCTTTGGAAAAAAAAAAGTCCCTGCAGCACCTTCACAACAAGTGCTTCCCCCAGGACATTACTGGGGTGGGACTTAATGCCATGTAACCCTTCCCACAACTTCCTCTGGAAGGGATTATGAATTTACCCTTTTCACAGCTTCGGAGGCAGACAAACAGACTGAGAAGCTAAATGAGTTATCAGAGGCAACAGTGGATTAAGACTCATGAGCTAACGTCTCAGCCGCATGCTCATTCCATTAGAATGCAATGTCTTGTATCATACTAAAACCAACCTCTGACAGAGATCTGCGGTCAGTGTCACTGGAGGTGGGTGAGGGCAAGACTCATACACTTATTGATACTTAGTTCCATTTATTCCCTCTCATAGAGGCTATGCTTCTAAGTCTTCAACATATTCAAGGCAAAGTTTTCAGCCCGTTAAAACAACATCACAAGACTGCAAAAATGGCAGTAAGCACTGCCTTAATTCTGTAATGAGGGCTGACTAACACTCACCTCACAACTAAGACTTTGGCTTCATTTCCAACCCCACTCCCAAAAAATGCAGAACAGGTTGTTTGCCAAACTGATATGGCAAGGTAAAAATACAAGAATAAATCCTGCCCAGTCATTCACTGTGGAGAGAGATGGCATCTCCTCCGTATGCTTCCCAACAAGCAGAACTGTCACTCTGAAAGCAGGCCTCGCACAGTGAGTTTTGCGAGGATGCTTGCCAAGGAGAGAAACCCATTGAATTCAAGTCAATCATACCAGAATCCTGCAGTAGCTGCACGCATGAGCTTCTCCATATCCAGCTGCACTATTCCACCAAGATTGACTACAGAGACTATTTCTCACACTTTGAAAATTATTGCATGTCCCCAGATGGTGGTATAACCAACAGCTTTTAAAAATCTTTTTAACAGAATGAGGAGACAGTTCGAGATCTCATGTTCACAGCACTGCAGTTTTATAAGCATTCTTCCTTGACTGAAGCTTTGATTACAAATATTCCCTGCCATATATTCTGCTGCTATTCTGCAAACCTGTAGATTAACATTTGAGCAGGCCAAAGTTAAAAAAATAGAACTGATCACCAATCTCTACTACTGAATATTGGTAATTTTGTAGAACTGCATGCAAACGAGATGACAAAATCTTGTGAAGTAGTTTGTGCAAAAAAAAATCCTAATTAAAAACCTAATTTTCCTTTAACGACTGTATAAAAATCAGAGCATTTATTGTCAAAATACTGTAGAAATACATCAAGCACTACAGCTTGAGAAAGTTCTTTCTCTTCCAGCTAAAATGCAGATTTCCAAAGCCTCTGCTTATGCTTCCATTTTGACAAATTGTGTGGGATTATTTTATTTCCTCACCACAGCAGTGAAATTACTTCAAGTTAAGAAGAAACTTTGCCAAGTTTTAGCTGAAGAGAAAGTCCTCCAACTTTCCCATTTCAATGGAAAAAACACCCACATTTTCTAGATAAATTGAAAACGGGATGCTACAAACAGAACCCCACATATTGACTGAGAGATGGGGAGAAAAATTGGGATTGAGAAGGAATATAAAAGCAACAACTATTAATATATGTATTTAAGGCTGTTGTCCCTTTGCTAGCTGTGTGCTGGCCCTTAACATTGTTAACCAAGGGCTCAACTACTTTAGTTACCTTGAAAATCTCCACTCAGCTTGATGACATTCTTTTCTTGTCCTGAAGTTGTGCCCTACTTAAAAACTACTTTGTTTTGCCCTAGAGATATCTGTATTTTAGTTTTCTGGATAATGACCACAGGGACTGGGCTGTGTTATATGACCTCCATTTGCAGCTTACAAAGTGCTCTGGGCTTCCTTAGTAGAGGCAAAGAAAATAAAAGGAGGAAGGGGCTTTATTTAATTGCTATTGTTAAGGTCTCAAAATTCTAATATTTAACTGGATGGTTGGGTTTTATTTTTTTATTATTATTATTTATTTTTTGCTTCTTGAGGGAGAATCCTTTAAGGGACAAGCTGACCTGAATTCACTTTGTTCCACAATCCTATTGTTTTGAGGTAATTTTCACAAAACGGAATATTCTATGTAGAAGAAACTGAAGTTCCAGCTTTATATTTTTCTTCCTCATACTTGAAGTATGCAGCTCTTTAAGAAGACTTAAAACAAGATTTACTCTGTATGAATGAGGAGAAAGGGGAAGAGGAGCTCAGAAAAGACTTTGTTAAGAGGCCCTGTGACATTCCAGATTTATTGTGCTTTCTTGCTTCCATCTCAAGCCCTCTTAGTTTACAAACAAAAGATCTTCTCCCACATTTCTCTCCTGCAATCCACTCCTGAGTCATCCTGGGCTCGTTTCTCATTGCCCTTCAGTACCAGAAATAGTGGGTCCATGGGCCAAGCCCATGCACAGGGACACCTGTATGTGCCCACAGCCCCCACTGGGCCCGCACAGCTGTCACCAGTGCAGAATTTGCCAAAGCAGCCAGCAATTCTGATTGCTGTGTTCTGCCAGCCCAGCATCCAGCCCCACTCGATCGACACTGCTGGCTCTGCAAAACCACGGAGAGCAACAGCATTCATCCGAAGGAGGGAAGAAAATAGACCCTGAAATAAAAGCTAGAAACAGACCTGCTGAGCAAGACGTCACCTTTTTACAGCCACTTTTCTGACAGCAAAATTACGGTAATATTGTTTTCCACTTTTCTAGAAATATATATATATATATATATAGACTTCACTTTATAAACAACTTAAGCATCTGGTTTCTGAATTATAGGCCAAGCAATTTTACCAAGGGCTTTTAATTTTTATGTTGTGACTTAAAGATATGCTTTTGCTACATTTTATTCACATCATTTGGAGTTCACAAGCTACAGACTTATTTTGTTTAGATTTAGCTATTTTAACAGCATTTCATGTGCAGTAAACCCAATTTCATCTTAAAGAGCTCTTGATCGGTCAGCAGGCAGAATTCTGTTTCGATGGAAGTAAACAACAGTACATTTAAAGCTCTTTTTGTCTTCAACGTAGTAACTGCATTATGCATCAGGAGATTTATCAAAATTACAGACCAAGAACATGTATTTCGATATCACTAAATAATATCACTCATTTTGTACAACCGCTCAAACAAATATGCCCGAAAGAAAAAAAACCCTACAAACACCACCAGTTTTACAATACTTGTAAACTATATATGTATTACCCTTGCAGTGTAAATGACTTCATTTGTCTGATCACTCAGATTCTTGATCAAGTCATAACAAGTCACTATGTGTCAGCAAGGCCAAGTAACAGGTGTATGCTCATAGCTTGCAGGGAATAACACAAGTCTTCAACTGCTTTCATCCCAGCTTAATTCCCTGGAATATGCTGCAAGCAAGCGACTTGCACAGTGAGCTGCCACGGGGCAGCTGACGCTGCTCTCCTGGCCTCGATGCTGAGCTCCAGCTCGCTTAGACTTTGCCAGGAATAATGACACTTTTGAAAAGAGTTCATATTCCTTCCCATGGTGCCCCAAATCCATGCTGCTCCGTGCCCACAACAAGTCGTCCTACTTCCAAAAAGAGCTTGGGGTGAACAGGACAAGGAATCGTCAGACTGGGTTCTCATTGTGTCTTACCAAGGTCTGTGGGATTTTAGGCCAAGTCACAATCTCTCTGCGGGCTCCAAATTAAAGTGGGGACAGAAGCACTCCTCTGAAATCTCAAGGATGAGCTAACATGCTCATATATTTAGTAATGCTGACCTATAAATAAAAGCACAATAAAAGTTCCCATCCAAGCATTTTCTAGCATTTCCCTCTCCAGAAATGAACATCTTTAAGGCAAATCAGATCAAGTATTTCTCCAGACATTACGTTCTATGCTTGCATTTTAAGAGATGTTGCTCTTTAGACTCTGTGGTAAAGATGGGGAATGGAAATAACTAGCGTGTCATCTCCTGAAACCAAAGGACTGGGAGAGACAGGCCTGTACATTTTAGATACATAAGCCTGCCAAAACAAGAATACTTGCAAGTTACTGTATTTGGCTTCCTCATTAATTAAGTTGATAGCACTTCTGGCAAAAAGTAGAGAGAAAGGGAAAGAGTTGGATGCAGTGGTCCTATTAGGCTGTCATGCTGGCATGTAACAACATAATGTGGCAACATTTTTTTGAAGACAAAACACTGATGTTAATTCACGCTGCAGACAGAGGCACAAGCTGGAGAAAGGATTTATGCATTCTCCCTCCTATTCCGTTCAAAATAAAAGCAGTGGAAGCTGGTATTTTTTGTTTAAAATGAAGTGTCAAGCTTTTCCCAAGCACAGATAGCTCAGAGCACCGGGGAGGCTCACTGGAAGCAAACAGCAGCACAGAAACAGACGGAGCCGAAAATTTCAGGTTGAATCTGCAGCGACTGCTGCAGCAGCCCTGCACCCAGCACAGCCATGAATGACACCAAAGTGGGTCTCTTCGAGCCCATCTAAGCACATCCATGAAGATCATGGCCAATGAAGAATTGCTTCCAGCACAAGCGAACCCACAGCTGGTCCCCAGCATTTGTCTCTGATCCCCAGGGATCCGTCTCACCCAAATTCAGTGTCCAAGAACGTTGTAAGCACAAACTGGCCAAGAGAGAAGCTAACCTCAGCCTAAGCTTAGTGCCTATGATATTCAAAACAGGCACGTTCAGAGGGCAATCTATTTCTTCCTCCTGACTATGCAGGCACCCTGGGGCAAGGAGCTTAAACTTGGATGTTTGAAGTAAGGGGAGACGAATCCCACCCTCACTGCCATGAATGCAAGCTGTTTTTATTTTAAGAAAGGCAATCAATGCTAGAATGTGCTTGAGTCACCCTCGCTATCCACCATGGCCACCGTTCAATTTCTTCTCTTTGGGGCTCCCAAAGTTGTTAGCAGACCTCTTAGCCTGCCCACACTTCCCACCTGGAGAATTTACTGCAATGCCATGTCCACTGCCTGCTTTACCGGGACAAAAAACCACCTGCAGCTGGTGCCAAATGCCAGAAAGTGGTGGTGGGTTTTGTCTTGTTTTTAAGAAGTATTTTTATTTGAGATGTCAGCTACAAAACTGTAAGCAGCATTTATGTTCAGTGTTTACCTGAGGCATCAGAACGAGGGAGCAGGCTCTCACTGATACACAATTTTGAAGCACATTACTAACCACTGCTGACGCTTTCATAGTTTCATTTCTAGCAGAGGTTTAATTTATTTGCCAATTACACAGAGATGCACGCTTTCCCCGGGCAGGTCCCTAGAATCTAGGCTATGGTTTGTACAACTAGCAATATAAAGACTCAGCTCCAGAATAAAATATTAGTGAGACCAATCAGGATGACTAAGTATATCTGCAAGACCTCATTCATGCAGAAAGCACGTACTACCAAAGAATATATTCCATGTACCTTTATTTCCCCAGGTATAGCACCAAATTGGTTTGCTCAAAAAATCCAAGTATTCCATACAGACTTGCTGCTCCTCCTTTGTAGGTTTTGGTTGGAGTGAAAGCCAAGCAGGAGCTTAGCAGCGAGAGCTGCTGGGGAGCAGGTATTGAATTTCAACCTAAGAATTGAGAGAAGTACAAAAATAGAAAGTAGGAAGCATTCTTATTGAGAATTAGTACAGGATCAGCCTGAAAAACAGCTGAAAGGTATCCTCTAGTCAGAGCAGCCTGGAAAGCCCCTGGGACTGCCTGCCTGGGCCAGAGGGACCGTGACTGAGCCAATGCTGCACAGTCTCCAGGATCAGAAGTACCCATTTTGGGAGTATGTTCATATTCATAAAACCCACAGCCAAACCCACCAGCAAGTCTGCCCTGCTTTTTGCACCACCATACTCTACCCACTCCAGCCAGCCATTTCTTGCTGCAGTCTCAAATCTTTACAGGCATTCCCCATCATTTCTTTTGGCTTTACACTTTTGTGTGGGGAGAGATGAGGGAATATATCTTGCAGCCTCAACTGCAGCTTGGTGAGGAGGACACCCCAGCCTGGATGGCTGTTACCACGTCGGAAGCCTCATGGCAGGTGGAGCTGTCATTAATCGCAACCCAAGACAAGCTGCTACTCTCAAATCGCACTTTCTGATCAGATTCAGCACTAATCAGGAACTCAAAAGCAAGCTGACTGTTCAGCAAGGTTAAAAACGCAGATGATATTTTCCTTAAGCTTTGTGACATTTATTAACAAACACCAAGACAAATAAAGTGGCCAAACAATACACCCCACCAACTCACCGACAAATACAATGCACTTGAAAAGGAAATACTGCGTGGTTTCAGCAGGACTGCTTTCCATATCTATCATATACGCATGAATTTCTTAGAACAAAATGTCTTGCAGTTCTAGTGGTATATAATCAACTCTCCTCTTTCAAGACTATTACAAACAATACAGCTGCATTTAGAGAATATTTGCTTAAAAACACCTCAAAATATGCCACATTCTTATACATGAAGGTAGCAACAAAAGATTTTTAGGTCAAGTTAACATAAAGAGATGTTTACCTTCCATTTCAAGGTAATTAGGTGCATCAGGAATCGTGCTCAACACAATGAGCAAATACACTTAGCAAGTTAACTGTCAAAATGTGTTCGTTGGCCTCTGTTATTTGCTGTTCTCAATGGAGGGCCACATTTTAGTCAATGAGATGTACATGTTGGGAAGAACAGTCCTAGCCAGCTTCCCTAACAAAGGTGGTTTACAGAAACTTGGAGCATAAAGGTTTTGATACATCAATAGGTTTAAAGAACAGCTAGAGTAAAAAGCAAAAAATAAAACTGAAGATAAAAATCAAAATATTTGGCTTTGGAAGGCCAACGCAATGTATCCTCTGAGGAAGTCACTCAAGATGTGCTGCCACCTGCGGCAATGGACTGCTGTCACAGGGACTATCTGCACGTGCCAAAGGACGGCGCAAAAGCTGTGCTTTCAGAAAAAAGTCATTAATTAAGCAAATTGACCAAGAAATTGGAAAGGGAGTTAATAAATACCACGATACCACTGCTATCAAAATCACTTTGTATGTAAGGACAACATATAAGGCATAACTCTCTTCAAATACTCCCTTACAGCTTTTCTTTTTTACTGATTTGGTGCCCATCACTGCTGCACACCAGAAGGAGCCCGACGTTGAGGAAACACGTCTAAAGGACATTCATGCCACAGCTCAGCCTCTGACACCCACACAACTCACATAGGAAGGACAGAAAATTAGCAGCCTAAGTTTTTCTGATGATTAATTCCCCAAGAAAGCACAGTTCAGCCACAGACAAGTTTCAGAACAGACACTGCCGAGGTTTAGGCTATTTATTATCTCTAATTTAACTGAAAAGACAGAAATTGAGTGACTTAAGATTCATTAACAGCTTCCTTATAAAACTTAATTTTGGCTACTTACTTCTGTATAGGGAACATAAAGTAATGCAATTAAAGCAGATGATTGCGCTGATTGTAAAAGGCTGCCTGCTTGGTTTGCACTGATCACTGTCTCAAGCTACACTAACAAGTTGAAAACCTCTGCAAGGTCTTCAGTGACCACTCTCCAGCTCTTCTGAGTAATTAAATTAAAGCCCTCCTCTGGTGTATTACTTCTTGAAGGGGTAAAAAAAAAAAAAAAAAAAGAATAAAAACAATTGAGACTACCCCACACAGTAACAGCACAAGGACTTCCTCTGATCAGCTGCTTCCTGGCAGCTAACACAGCAGGCAGAGGGCTACAGGGAAAAAACCTCCATTATTGAAACTGTCAGCATGTTAAAGACAATGAAAGTAGAAAAGCGTGACTTCTCTTAACACAAAAATCACCCACTTGGTCTTCTTTTCTGGATGCGGGGATTGAGCACACCCTTAGTAAGTTTGTAGATGACACCAAGTTGGGAGGAAGTGTCGATCTGCCTGAGGGTAGGAAGGCCCTACAGAGGGATCTGGACAGGCTGGATCGCTGGGCTGAAGCCAATGGGATGAGCTTTAACAAAACCAAGTGCTGAGTCCTGCACTTTGGTCACAACAACCCCGTGGAATGATAGAAGGCTTTGGGCAGCGGCTAGGAAACTGCATGAAGGAAAAGGATCTGGGGGCATTAGCCAACAGGCAGCTGCACATGAGCCAGCAGTGTGCTCAGGTGGTCACGAAGGCCAATGGCATCCTGGCCTATATTAGAAATAGTGTAACCAGCAGGACTAGGGAAGTAATCATCCCTGTGTTCTCAGCTCTGGTGAGGCCTCACCTCGAATGCTGCGCTCAGTTTTGAGTCCCTCACTGCAAAAGAGACATTGAGGCCCAGAGAAGAGCAATGAAGCTGGTGAAGGTTCTGGAGCACAAGTCTTATGGGGAGCGGCTGAGGGAACTGGGATTGTTTAGTCTGGAGAAGAGGAGGCTCAGGGGAGACCTTATTACTCCCTACAACTACCTGAAAGGAGGTTGTGGTGAGGTGGGGGGTCGGCCTCTTCTGCCAGGTAGTGATAGGAGGAGAGGTAATGACCTTAAGTTGTGCCAGGGGAAGCTGAGGTTGGATATTAGGTTGGAAAAATTTCTTCTCAGAAAGAGTGGTCAGGTACTGGAACAGGCTGCCCAGGGAGGTGGTGAAGTCACCATCCCTAAAGGTGTTAAAGAAACATAGAGATGTGGTACTTAGCAACATGATTTAGTGAGCACGGTGGTAATGGGCTGATGGTTGGACCAGACAATCTTAGTGGTCTTTTCTAACCTTAATGATTCTGGGATTCTGTGAAAGCACTTCTTGGTCACATCCTGCTGATTTTGCACTTTATTTCAAGCCACCAATTTACATAGTCATTGAATCACCTACATTGGAAAATGACTTCAGGAACATCAAGTCCAACCAACAACCTGACTATGTTTTCTGTTTACATATCCTGAGGTACTACAGATACATGTTCACAGAGGAAAAGTGAACAGAACGGAGGGACAGCAAAACAAATGGAAGTGAAGCCAATCTACATTGCACAGTAGTTTGGAAAAGAGATAAGGTAAGGACGAAGAACCTGAAAGGAAGAAGCATACGGCAACACAAAAAATTCAGATAGCAAGAGAGATGCAAGCAAGGACATAAATAGCTTTGGAAATGCAATTCAGCTGCTGATTGGTTTCTCTTATTTTTATTTATTAAAAAAGAAGCTAATCATGGTCTCTGACCAAATGAACAGAGACCTGTGAGTTCCTGAGAACCAGCCCTGAGAACAAATTTACTTTAGATCCACCATAAGCAGCAGTTGGGATCATCTACAATGCAATGCTAATGCAGGTTTCTGTCTGAAGTCTCTGAAATATGTACAAGCTCCTTTCCACTTTGCATAGCTCCAATTAGTGTCTAATCAATAAGTTTATTTGCCTGCCTAGAAGTATGACCAAATTCTATTTTATGTGGGAAGCATTTTTAATGTGGCAGGTTCAAGCAGGTACTCTTTCTGAAAGGTAAAATTGTTCTTGGAAGCTTTCCATTAGGAGACAGCAGAAACTCCACCACTAACTCTTAATTAAGTGCTCTATTGCTTTGGGTTTGTTTTTAATTATTTTTCTTTGTAGATAAGTCATTAATAATTGAGTACCTGCTTGCCTGAGTCATGACACTGTAAATGCACTAAGAAGAATGGCTGCATGAAAGCCAGTGGCAGTTGTCCATCCAAGCACCAGCAGAGCTACTACCGCAGCCTAGAAGGCATCTGCTCCTCTAAATTGTAATAGTTTTCCCCCATCCCCAAAATTATGTGGCACACAGAGCCACTTTGAGAACAAATACATACCTCTTAGCACTTAGTGTATAATGACTTTGTCCTTTACCCAACTTACAGATAGACAGTTTCTAGATTTAAAGCTTTTCACCTTTAAATCTGTGCAAGCTATAATGTGCTTCCACCTCACTGAAGGAATTACAAATGCAACATTTTAGTCCTTGGTTCAGAAAAAACTGCTGAAGTTTGGATTTTTATTCAAAGAATATTGCAAGTTAGTGTTTTGTATTCAGGGCTCAGAGGGAGGAGACCTTTACTCTTGCTTACCTTTACCTTGGCTGAGACTTGCTGGGCCTTGGATAAGATAGAAGTGCTCTAGATAAAGTTTTTGGTTATCTCAGAGGAAACTGCAGTTGGTTCTGTACTAAATGTGGCTATCCACTCTGAATGAAGTCCCTTCTAAAATACGTGAGCAAGGACTTGCTGAGGTGTATTGCAGAACATACATCAGCTTGTCCAGCAACATACACTGCCACAACTGTGCAGGTATTTTGCTTCTATTCAACAACAGTCACACACAGTCTCTAGCAGAGATGCTAGACACGCTCTGAAGTTAGGTGGGCAAAAAGAATTGATGTCCCCATGCTAGACATCTAAGAGTCACCCAGGAACACGTGTTACTGCTGCATGAACAGAAAAACATCTTCCTCATATTGCAGCACCTTCCTTGCTGGCTTTACATCAAAAAAATTATTCCCTAATTAGGATTTAAGTATATATGCAAGAAAAGCATTTCTTTAATAACCTACTTCCAGATTGTAGTCTGTGCAGGAGTGCACAGCCAAGCCTTGATCACAAAATTACTGTGCAACAAAAGCAACAGTGACAGGCCACCTTCATAAGGGACAAAGTGAATTTTGGGTACGGCTGTTTTTAAAATTAATATTCTGCAAGCGAAACCGTCTTCCTCTCCAACAGAGGAAAAAATATTTTCAGATCACCTTGTCTGGTCAGCCCTACTAAGCTGCTGACTCTAATGAGTTTAAATACCCTCCTGGAGACAGGCCTGCAGGTTTGGGTACGGCAGAAGGCAAGATGCTTCTTCAGTTGCTTTTTCCTGGCTGTATCATTTGACATGTCAGTACTCAAAATGCTATCTATTCAACACAGTATGCAGCTAATCTAATCTAAAGCAGCACTGCAAGCACTGCTGCGCGATGGAAGTGTTTAACAACGCGGGCATGATTAGCCACATAGGTGGAGCTTTGCACGCAATTGTTTTGGGAGAGAGATTTAACACTGCCACAATGACAAAATGGCCTCCCTCCTCACATCTGTCTTATCAACTCGCAACTCAGACTGGGCTTTAATCTTGCTGCAACTTCACCTCCCTCCCCCCCTCCCTTTTTGCTAATGTGGAGGCTCATCTTACACTAATTATGGCAACTTAATGAAGGGAACAAATGAGAATGATTAATAAAAGACATTGCTGTTTGTTATGTTTTTGGCACATCAAGTTGCACTGAAGGATGCTTAGACAATATTAAAAAGATATAAAATACATATACGCTACGAACAACAATATCTTTTGACACATAACTGAGATGAATTAAAAAAAAACAAATAACCCACAATTCATATACCTCAATCAGAGCTAGGAATTAAGCAAATATGTTTAATAAAACTCTTATAATTGATTCAGGAATGCTCCAGAAATAGGGAAGAAGTGAAAGATTTTCTTCAAAAAAGTTCAGCTGTAGTAAGGCAAAAGCATCATGAAAGGAAGAAATGCAAAGAATGGAACTGCAGAGAGTGAGTGCAATCCATCTACCACCATTTCATGATGTGCCCATCGCCTGTTAGTTCCCTGTGAGTTCTCAAATTGCTTTTGTAAAGTAGCACTGGAAGGGCTGGGTGGCATTTAGCTTAGCCCACTTCAGACCAGCTAAGGCAATAATGTTAGTCAACCCAATACTATGTAATGCCAGCGTTAAGCCTTTTGGCATACCCACTGTGAACGAGGTATTTCCAGAAGTAGGAGCAGCTCTATGCTAGGTGAATGCATGTGTATTTAAGGTCTGTTCCTAAGGTCCAGGCAATCTCTGCCCTAAGGGCATACTAAATACACCAGCATCCATCCAGACCTCAATCATCGTGAAACAGGTTGTACTTCTGTTGCTAGAACACAAGTCTCTCAGCAGTTGTGAATAGCATTCCGCAGCAAACTGACTTAAAAACATTAAATAAAAAAGATTAAAAGTTCTCAAAGAGGATTTGAATATAGGCAGCAAGTCAGCACTTCACTTCCTACAATCCTTTCCAAAAGAGGTTAGGGGACTAGGGGACAAGGGCTCAATACCTTGGAAGTAAAATAGCTACAAAGAATGTTGATTTGCCTGCTCAGCACTGGGGTCCCTGAAGATAAGAGACACAGGTACTTATGTTTTAAAGCTGAATACTGGAAGCATTTAAAAGATGTTGTCAGTGAAAGTATTAAAGAGATACTATCAACTTCACATCTAGATTTTTAGAATGAACCTGGAAAACTATGTAATAGAGGAGGAATTTTCTATTATTAGTTTTGTTGGCCTTAAGTAAATACATACATCAAAATGCATATAGGTATACGCATGCATGTAAATATAACTATGTGCATATACACAGGTTAGTTTTATACTGCAGACATCAACCACACCAAGTCCCACACCAGACTGACTATACCAGGCTTTGATTCTCAATCAAACAAGTCTTCCTCCTGAATTTCCACAAAAACAAATGACAAAAATATCAGTATCTCCTGCTTTATTTTTGTTGCTTATTAAAAAAAAAAAAAGGCATTAAGAAGATGTAATCTATCCTATTAGAAATTACACGGGGCATTTGTTTAAGATAGGCAACAATAGTAACTGTGTCCAATGAAAATACTTACACACTTTCAGAGTTCTGCCAATCCACCACCCCATGCTGTGCAAGTGGCGTGTGCTTTTATTGCTTCAAATCCCCCCTTGAGACATTTGTCACTCCAATGCAATGGCCCTGTTCACTGTTCTTTTATTCTGACAAACCTATAGGACAGCAGCCTTAGGACCTAAAACATCTCTTAAATTTCCTCTGTCTGCACTCCCACAACAGCCCGGCGCCAGCTCTGCTTCCCCCATCCCACAAACAGAGGCAACAAAACTCTGGCTGCTTCCCTTGGTCTCACAACAAATAAAATAAAGTGGGAATTATGTGTTCCCTCTGCCACCGGACTAAGCCTGCAGCAAAGAAGTTCTAAGATACCTTAATCCTTCTGGCTGCCTTCCGTCATGCTGTGCCTCCACCATGCTCACAGCTCTCCCGTATTACTCTGTAATAATGCCAACTGGCCTCTCTTAGCCAGCCCTTTTTTATCATTATTATTAATAAAATGACCTACAAATTAAAAAAAATGCAGTACAACAATCTCCTGAATACAATATTTCATTCATGGGTTCTTACTAAGTGGTGACTTACATAATTAATCATAATTCAAGAAAGCATAGCATATGAACAATTATTTAAACATCTGAAAACAAAGTGGGTTGCTGGCTCTTTACAATGCTGACATATTTAGCACCCAAACCAAATCCTTTTACTGCTGTCTTTAAAACAAAGGCACACATTTTCTATGAGTGAGATCCCATATTGCAGCACTCTCCAACTGTCTGCAGGAAAAGGCTATCTGCAGCAGCAGAAAGTGCTGGGACAGAATTACAAAAGTGGTTTCACTGGATGGAAAAAGAGTTTTAGTTGCATACCCAGTTGATGACAATCCCCTTTTGTCATTCAACATGAATTTTCAAATTAAAGAATGGGGTGGCAAAAAGTGGAATATATTAAAAAAGTGAAATAATCACAAATACAAAACTGGGAGGAGTGGCTGACTCCCCAGAGAGTCGTGCTGCCATCCAGAGGGACTTGGACCAGCTCACAAGATGGCTTGACAAGAATTACATGAAGCCCAAAAAGGAGAAATTTAACGTCCTGCACCCTGGGAGGAACAACCCCAGGCACCAGGACATGTTGGGGACACCCAGCTAGAAAGCAGCTCGGCAGGAAAGGACTTGAGGGTCCTGTTAGACACCAAGTTGAACAAGAGCCAACAACGTGCCCTTGCTGCTAAGAAGGTGAATGGTATCCTGGGCTGCAAGAGGCAAAGTATTGTCAGCAGGTCAAGGGAGGTGATCCTTTCCCTCTGCTCAGCTTTGATGAGCCCACACCTGGAGTATTCTGCCAGTTCTGGGCCCCCCAGTGCAAGAGAGACCTGGGCCATACTAGAGAGTTGAGGCTGAGAGGAGGCACTGTTCAGCCTGAAGAAGAGGAGGCTCCGGGGGAATCTTATAGATGTGTGTAAACATTTGAAGGGAGGGGTGAAGAGGACAGAACCAGGCTCTGTAGTGGTGCCCAGTGCCAGGACAAGAGGCAATGGGCACAAACTGGAGCACAGGACGTTCCCTCTGAACATCAAGAAGCACTTCTGTGCTCTGTGGGTGGCAGAGCACTGGCATAGCCTGCCCACAGAAGTTGTGAGGTCTTCTCCTTGGAGATCTCCAGAGCCAGCCTGGATGTGGTGCAGGGTACACTGCTCTGGTTGGCCCTGCTGGGGACCAGATGGACCCAGAGGTTTCTGCCAGCCTCTGTTGTGATTCTGTGATATTTCCCTCCTACCCACCATGCAACATTAGTAAGGGACAGACCAATTTTAGACCATTTTCTTCTAATACCAATAGCTCTGGGAATATATATTTTTAGTGGCTCAACTATCATCACCAATGTGAGCAAAGTAACCGCTGGAGTAAGTACTTATTTAGGCATTCTGCCACCATGGAAAGGGAAAGTCTCCATCCTTCCTTGCATTGCAAAGTCTTCTGGAGTGAGCCTGTTTATTTTTATGTCCAAAAGAACATGATCACTTAGAAATAAAAACTTGAGAGAGGGTAGAAAGACAAGAATATATCACACATTGCTGCAGACAAACTCATAGCACACGGTAGGCTTTAAACCACTGTGGAAATGTCCCAACTTGATATTCCTGGTAGAGAGGTTGAAACCATAATTTGAGAAGGCCAGCACTCTGCTCAGTTCTACACTGAATCATTCTGGTCTCACTTTTGTTTTTAATTTGCACAGAATAAATTACAAAAGAATGCTAGAGGCTAGTTCAAGATAGGAACTGACGATATGCCTTAGTGAATGGGTTTTCAGAATTTGAACTCCAGTGGCATCTATAAAAAAATCCCAGTATAAAATTTCCTCCCAATTATTTCCCTCTCCAAAGTCTAAGTTTTCAATTATAGGCACAAAATAGAAGCCCAGCCAAGTCCAAACGTTGCCAAAAGGGTATTGTTACAATGCACTGTATACCCTAGGAGAGTCTCACCATGACGATTCTACTCTTAAACTAGACCAAAAAATGGGTCACTTCTGAAGTTTTCGCACTGTGTTGTGAAAACACTGATTTCACTGCTCTTCTGTCCAGGCTTTAGCCCAAGGACTTGAGCTCAGGTCTCCTTATGAACTACATTCAGCACGAGAGTATCCAGTGTCAACCTGTGGATTTTTACTGTTGCCAGTACAGCTGGCAGCTCAGCATCCAGCCCTGCTTAACCAAAGATGCTTCACAAGCCTAGCTTAGCCGACCTGGCAATTAAACACAGTTAAGTGCTAACCATCAATCATAGCAAAATAAAAATAAAAATGGAACCTTCTCTTACACAGAAGTATTAACCTTAACACAGCACTTGGCTTTGCTGATAAACCTTGCTAAATGAACCATATTTCCAGCATCCCTGAAAAAAAAAAGAATTCTCAGTCAGAGATCCAAAGGGCCAAGCAAGTTTCCGTCAGCAGTCAACCCAGGTGACTCCTTGTGACAATAAAAGCGAAATCCACCTTGGTAGCCTTCAGTGACTGCAGGGCACCTTCAGATATAACATCATCTCGAGCTCAGTTAGGCACAAGTGACTCTTCCAGAGAGTTACGACACCCTTTCGCTCTTCATGCTCTAGCTACCCCAAGTTACTAAACAATCTGCTTTACCACAAATTCTAAAATTACCTTGTGTCTCTTCTAAGCACACTGGAAGTACTTCAGCATTTTAAACAGAGGCTGTGATATCCTGAAAATAAAGGACTTCAGCATGAAAGATAGCTATTAGTAACCCTCTGAATGTGCCAGTAGTACAAAGTTATTGGCACACTAGAGATCTAGCACAACCAAATCCTTCAGTCTGGTTTTGCTTACGTGCATATGCTAGCCATATTCCTAATAGGATCACGATAGTTTGAGGACAAACATTTAGAATAAACTTATTAGAAGCACATTTCAGATTAGATAAACAGCATACAGGAAAGCATCAACTCTGCCAAGCCAATATAAAGGAACATGCCTCTAAACAGAGGTTTGGCAAACATCTACGCCAGGCACAGAAGAGAATACTCAAGAGGTGCTCCACAAAGATGAGTGAGCTCTTCATCTCCCACCTATGTGCAGCTAAGAGATGTAATAGCAAGATGAAGAAATAACAGTTAGGTACAAGGAAAAAGGTTCTTTCTTCCTTAGCATTCCGGATGCTAGAAACACGAAGAAGCTTCTGCTACTTCACATCAGATTGTCTTTCCCATTGTGGGATTTCCTCGGCTGAAAACCTCTGAGGCTTTTGGCTCTGTATCACTGTAGCTGACCTCCTTGTCCGAGTCCGGCTTGGTGAAGCAAGAAAAGATAAGAGTGACGTGATTCATGTTTTACTGTTATCCAAAAACTTGCTGATAGCCAGGAGGACATGGCTGTGGGACTGAAGTGCTAACATCTGATTAAAACAGTCCAAAGAACTATACTGTTCCTTTCCCGTTAACTCACAGCACTCAAGAGAAATCTTCTATGATATGGAGGAGGAAGAACCCCCACAATCATTCTGTAAGAATTCATGCACTTGCTAAAGCCATACCCTTTGCCTCTTTCACATGCATGCCGAAGCCTCCTCTGTTGCAGGGATTCAGCTTGCAACTGTGACACAAACCAGTGCTTCATTCTTGACATCAGCAGCATGGAAATGCTTCAGACACAGCCATTAGCTCTCCCAACAGCAACACGAGAATTTCTTCTACAGTCAGTTTTCACTAATGCTATTCACAGCGGAGGAGCTGGCAGGACTCATCCCGATTTCATTTTGTACCTTCTGGGAAAGCTATGAGTAACAGCAGAGGCAGCTGCAGCCTGAGCAGGCTGATACAAAGGCGGCCAAGCTGCACCATCCCCTGCCAGCAGCACAGGGCCCAGGGTCGGCCGCACACAGAGGTCTGCGATAACTCTGACAGTGCCCAAAAATCAAACGTGAATCACGGAGCAACTGCACTGTGATGGCAGCAGACTTGCTGTTGTCTTCTTTCCTGGTGGGCTTCAGGCAGCTGTTTCTCCCCGCTCATGAAGGAGAGCTGAAATTATGCCTTTGAACTCAGATCAAGTCAACAAGTGCTTACCGGTGCATTGGTCCGAGCGACTTGCTTCCTTCTCTCTCCCTGTTTTCCAGCTTCTCAGTAAGTATTGCAATAGAATCTAGTTAATTTTCACTAATGAGTGGGAGACCAATTGCTAAGCCAAAAAAAAAATTTGTTATGTGCAAGTACGCAAACAAATTAATGTACTATAAACCATGTTTTGTTCACTTATTTTGACAACTGTAGTTTGCTTTTAATTATGATACTTCCTAGCAGACTAGTTTGCCTGTCTCTCCTGCAGGAGCACTGAGCCCTTTCTCATACTGCTATGTTTTCCCATGCTACTATTTTTTCCACCCCCCAGAAGAGCAAAAAACAAAAAAAGCACACCACACCCAAAAAACCAATTGATATAGCAAACAGTTGCTATTAGAAATGCTGAAAAAGTAAAAAGAGCTCAAGGAACTTGCATCACGGATTATCCATATTTTTCATGTTCCTGAACCCCCCCCGTGGAAAGGATCCTCCAGTGGTACCGGCTGAGGCCAGGGAACTTTTTTTTTTTTCCAGTGCTGGTTCCAGCTCTTTGGCAGAACAGATTTGGTTTGTACCCGTGTTGCTGGTTTTCTTTTCAAGATGGATTTAAAAGAACATTCTTTGTGACATCACATCTGTAACTAACACGTTTCAGCATTTTATTCTGATTTCAATTTGACACTTAAGTCTTCCTATCTACTTTGGCTTTAAGAAGTTTAGCTTCTGAACTTGCTAGCAGAGGAATAAGTCTAGCACATGCAGCCATTTGTGAAATCACTCATGGAGTCAGCACTCTTACAGGTGCATAACAGGCTTTTTTTTTTTTTT
>WBMW01005902.1:1160451-1173925 GCA_013396635.1 Penelope pileata
CCCAGCTAGCCCCCACAAAAAAAAAAAAAAAAAAAAAAAACACAACCATTGACTACATTATTTATTTCATAATACTTGCAGATAGTAAGCTAGTAAATTCAGAGATGAAAAGGTGGCAATGACATGGGAATTATCAAATCTTCAGGATAGTTCTGGAAAGCAAATTTATTTAACTAAAAACGTTATTCAAAGTTTCACTCCCAGAGGATTAATAAAATTTTTACAAGTCATTTATTTGCACAGATACTAACACTGCTGGAAAAAAAATATATATATATTTCCTGGCTGAAGGATCTATCATCTGAATAAAGAGGCTAAAAACATCCAGACTTTTTACTAGGAGACTGCCTGCTGATGATGATCAGGCAGGAGCTAGTCTTGATTAATTCTCCACCTCACTTTTTCATTGCACAAATTTATTTTTGGAGTGTGAGCACTTCTTTCCACACAATTCCCCAACAATCATTTTTGAGGGTCTTAACCAAGTTTTGGAGGGAGTAAAGCCACAGTGCTGCTTCCACTTGTGCCTTCCCATGGAAGGGAAATAGCGAGGAATAGGTGGAAACCACAGCACCTTCTGCCACCCACCAACATCACACAGAAAGAAGGTGCATCTATCTATCCCCACTGCAAGGCAGTCAGCTGTGGTGCACACCCAGGTGGTGTGCTCCAGAGAATTATGCTGTTGGCATTGTTTCCCTTCATTCCAAGCAAGACAGTCCTAACCTCTGTAGATTATGGTCTGATCCCTGAAAAAATAAAGTCTCTATATACACACTGTATTTAGTGTAGGGGTGGTTGGGTGGATCTAGGTCCAGACTTGCTTTGCTCCAAGGACATGCAGACTTCTGATCCGAACCATTTGGAAAATAAAAACAATCTATGTTTCATTGTGATCCATTTTCATTATATCATTTCATTATATCAGTTACTTTTGGCAAGCAACAAATAGGCTGTGAATTGTTCTCATCTTCATCCAGACGGTCAGAAATTTAACAACAGGTCCCAATCATAAGTCCCTCGAGCTACACTTAACGATTGGTAACCAAATCTCTACACAGATCACTCACAGCACATCCTACACACGTGCCAGGAGAGTCCTGCACAGCGATGAACATTCTTCCTACTGCCCTGTCTACACGTCTCAGGACAGGCTGTTCAGATCCTTGTCCAGCTTTGCAGCTTGGTCTCCCTTGCTCACATGACCCCAAGCCTCTGCTGAGGCTGCAAACAAGTCATGAGGGCTCTGGTGGAGTGAATACATTTGTCCACAGGGAACCAAGAGGAATTAAATCACATTATGCACGCTGTACCAGGCTGACGAAGGTCACAGATCTGAACTGGCACAGCCAAACCTTCGGAACAGATGTTAACTTTACAGGGAAGCACCTTGAAAACGGGTGAGACCATGTTTTCAGCAGTGGATTTATTTTTTGCTTTCTGCGTAGGCTTTACTTCATCATGGAAAAAGGATGGGATAAAAGGAAAACAAAACAAAACCAAAATATAGTTTTTAAACTAAAACCTCATTCCCTAGCTGTCATTCTTTCATTCTGCATATCATGCCTTAGCATTAACTGCTGCCAAATGCAAGACGTCAGGTCCATCTGGCAGATGTACACTTCCCTGGCTGCCAAGTGTTTCCTTGTGATGCGAAGGCTTTACTATTAAGTGCATTTGCAAATTCCAGCCTCCTAAATGAGCACGGCTTCCAGACAGCAGCCTCTGCTTCAAAGAGCCCTGGAAGGAGGTTAGTGGAGGTACCTACAGCCCCATAACCCAAAGTATCTGTCACACTTGTTTGGTACAGGGGCCAGTTTCCTGGTAACCAATAGCTGTACCAGCTGTGGGAAAGCTTTGGAGTTCCTTTTTCCTCAGATTATCCCTAAGTAAAACCAGGGATTACTTAGGAAGCAGAGGGGGAAACCCAACCATCCAAGCTGACACCATTACTTATTTACATATAAATACAGCGAGGAAATAAGCATATGTATTTATATATAAACAAAAAGCTACCCCTACAATGTTTTATACACTGCTTTTTCATCCAATATTTACTACTTTACTCATCACTTAAGTAGTAACTTCTTCCCCAAGAAATTGGTGATAAAATGCCCTCTGGTGGGCGTGACTGCGGACCTCTACAGCAACAACCTCCTAAGTAGTTCAGAGACTTCAAAATATTCTTGAGATTACTATTTTTAACGGAGTGAGACAAAGCACATACTTGCTTTCCAGAAGCAACAGACACACCCCTGGCTAGAGAGCACGTGTTTTGCTGCTACTTTTCAGCTAGATATTTATTGTTGGTTTCTATTCCAGAGAAGTTAAAAATAAAAGTAACATTAAATCCTATTTAAGCATTTTGTGACCCTCCTCAAGTTACTTTTTAATGTTCACTTTGCTTCTTTAGGACATTTTCTCCTCTACAAAGAGAAGCAGTTAAAAGAAACTGAAAAAGAAAGCTGCATCAAGTTGCGCTTTGCCTCAGCATAAGAGGATCCTTGTAGACTTGAACAGAGAAAGGAGGGGGGAAGAAGAGCAGCATTTTCACGGTCTGTGAATCGTTTGGCCTGTTGGAGCACAAGGCTCTGCTAGGAAGGAGGCCCTAATTGTACAGGCAAAGAAGTAACAGTCCTTGTCCCAGAAGAGTTTACTGCCTAAATAGAGGAGGCAAGGATGGAAAAATCCTCAGAAATAAATTGAAGTTAACAGGATGTGTTTCATCCTTAAGATGCTCATTAATTGTGGGTAGTGCTTTTATTAATCTGAAGTGAAATAAATCGAAAGAGGAGGACTGGAAGCTTAAGATACAGTGACCAAAGAGGTAACGCAGCAACTAGGGGTCAGACTGCTACAGCAGCTACTTTGAGGATATATAAAGAAAAGGGAAAAAAGGAGAGAATCTTCGATAACAGCCAATATGGAAAAGGAAAGCTACCAGGCAAGACCCAACTACATAAGTCTGACCACTCTAACATGGCCATTGCAAGCCATAGTTATACACAGAACTGAAGTTGACCCCATGTATTTTTTATGGATTGTTTATTTATTTCCCTGTTCTCCCCAAACAGGAAAGCTTCAGGGTCACAAATAAAACGGAAAATAAATAAGGATAAGCAGTATGAGAAATTTGCATCACATGAAGGAATACGGAAAAACTTCGCTGCTTTCCCCAAGTTCCTTTGTGCTTCCATTTCATACAGGATATGGCACATTCTCTACTCACCCAGATGGTTAAGAATTGGTTTTCAGCTTCCAAAACACAATTGGCAGTTTATTGTTGTTCTATAATGTTATTTACAATTCTCTTAGTATAAATATATTTATGTAAAAATTGCAAATATATATACATGAACCAGCTATACGTATGGGATACATATGGGATGTGAACCATTTTGGTCTTAAAGATATTTCTAGGCAACAGAACTTTGCTTCATAAGTTGTTCTGAAGCACAAACAGTGCTGGGATTTAGTATTTACCCTCCCCTTTCCTACTGTCAGAGAGGTAAACAGTGACAAAAACTCCTCATTTCTTTGAGAACTGCCCTGTGCAGAAGTAACACACCCCTGCTCTGAGCAGAGCTCCGTCCCTCTCTAGTGGCAGCCAGGTCACATATCAGTGATAAGCCTGCTCTGGGCTTGGCTAACAGATGGCTTCCAGCCCAGACATTAGAAACTTCTCGTGCAAGATTCAAAGATCCCCCATTTACTCCTCTTTGCCAGCAGCCCACCAAGAGGCTCAGAATTACATTTGCAATTTGCTTTGAAGACAGAAGCTAAGGGTTTCACAGAGCAACGCTGTCACTTGGTGCTGCACTGTACAAGCTCTGTCACTGATTTATGATCATCACTCTCGCAGACATCCCTAGACATTGTGTTGACTGCAGCTACAGTGAAACTTATTAGATATAACAAGCCAAGATACTGTATTTGTGCATGTGGTAGTTATATATGCATAATGCCTGTGCTCTTAAATTTTGCCTCAAGTTAAAACTAACAGATTTTCTAGACAGAGATTAGTACTGACATTTCTTGGATCTTGTCCTGATGGTTAGTCTTTTCTCAAAGAAGCTTTGCTGTTAAATTAGCAATTACAGGTGCAAGTTAGACTATTTTTTTAAACCAATCTCTGACCCTTAGAACATGTATGTATATATATTACAGTATTATAAAATACTACATATTCTCTATATAATACACACTCAAGCACAGAGGAAAGCCACCTTTTTTTTTCCTTGTCTGTTTCAGTTTTCTAATTAAGAAGTTAGCCCAAAGCTGTATAGTTCTGATTGCTTGTAAATTTACAAGCAATCTTTACGTATAAAAATAGATTTCACCCTTTTAAGAAAAAAGTATGAAAAAACATCATCACCTCCACAGAAGAAAAAGTCACCAAAACCAAGGGAATGGTATGTTCTTAGTTTTGCAAGGTAATGTTTAGAAAGTGGGAAGGCATGTGATCTGCTGTCACATGCAATGTCATTTTAGTAAGCACCTTGAGGAAATCTGAGCCCGTCCATGTTTTGCTGAAGATGAGTAACTGCGTGATAAATGGGGTGGCCTGAAAATAGGAGGAGGAAACAGTTAACCAGGACTTCCACTCAGATTACATACAGCAGGAGCCTAACCACTCTCTACTAGCTGCTTCAGACCAGAAGGAGAGGTACTCAATGACCTGATCAAGCCACCACCCCAAGCAGCAGATGCTTCTGCTGAAGCACTGCCTGCATTTCCATCATAAATCAGAGTTCCAGCTTCTTGGGGTGCATTAAAAAGAGCATTGCCAGCAGGTCGAAGGAGGTGATCCTCCCCCTCTACTCTGCCCTGGTCAGGCCTCACCTGGAGTACTGTATCCAGTTCTGGGCTCCCCTGTATANCTTCCAACCCCTGCAATTCTGTGATTCTCGAGTTCACCCAGCTGGGTATTAGCACCAGTCTCTAGCCCAGACCACCTTAACTGTGCCATCAGAAAACTGCAACTGCCTGAACTATTTCAAATAGAGGCCACCATGGCACAGAGGTGGGGTTGTGTTTGTTTTACTTGTATTATTCTTGAAATACAATACTTCAATAACTTAGCTGTTGCAGTCACAAGATTTGTCTAAGAACAGTTTTTAGAAGGCTTGAAGGATGCTGCTGTGAACTGCTCAAGTGTGATATTGAAACAGTGAGTTTAAGGAAAACTTGCTGCAATTTCTCTTTTAGCAAGAGCACTCCCTCCCCTCTCCATACACAAACACAAATGCACTTTCAAAATTTCTATCTGAGAGGAGGGGAAAAAAACAAACCAAAATAAAGGGTATTACAGCAGCAAGTGAACCACAGTTCTCCTCTATGTCTTTGACCACTTTTCTGTATTTGAGCACAATTTTTGGAGTCAGCCCTGTATTTTACAGACTCCAGGCAAACCTTTTTTGTTTCCTTACTTCTTATGCCATTCCTATGCTTTATTTTTTTTCCTCCTATAAACAACAACTCAAATATCAACTACAACTTGCTATTGCCATTTAGTTCAGAGAGAGATAAGTTTGTGATGCCACAGAACCAGAACTGCCCGGAAGTTTAATCATAAAATTACACATTTTTCTTCCAAAAAGAAAAATGTACTAGAAAATACACTTTACTTTTGGGATTAGATAATCTTAAAGAACTAGCAGAACATTTATCTAAGATTTTCAAGGTACAAGATTGTAACCTCATTTAATTCAACAGATTTGGGTGAAGGAGAAGTTTGGCCCATTTTGTAATACAAAATGAAGCAGAAAAAAAAGGAAGGAAAAAGATGCCTTGAAGTACCTGGGCCACACAAACCAAAGAGACCAGAAAAATCTGCTCACTCTGCTACTGCTCACCCCCCTCCTTAGCAGTTGCTGTCATCCACAGAGATTTGCAGAGTCTTCCTTTGACCTTAAGACCTTCACAGTTGAATTTCACAAGTGATTTGTTCCTCGGGGTACAGAAGCACTGCACAACATCAAATACATATTGGAACATGTCAGCTCCACAGGTGTTAACTAGTTCAGGATTTGGTCCACAGTTCTGCAGCTCTTGTGACAATTCACACGTCAGGATCAATCGAGAGCCTCCACAGAAGGTCCCACACAGCCCCATTCCCAGCTCTTACATGCTATAGGCAGTTTTTAATCCAATCTCATAATATTTGTTTGCAGTCTCAATGCTTAAAAGCAAGAGGGCAGTTACTACTCTTAGGCTTGCAAAGAGCCCCTAAAAGTCTCACAGCTTCCAAGTTTGGCATTGGGCGTTCTGGCCATTCTGCCAAAAATCCAGGCTAGCATCAGTCTAAGTGCGATAAGAGTTAACTCACAAAAAGATCAAATCCAACTCATTTATGTCTATGCAACATCGATTTCTGTGAGCTACATGTGTGTAACCAAGAGCAACATTTGATCTGAAGCCTAATACCTTGATGTCCAGCTATTATAAAACAGAAGTAGAAAAGTAGCTACAAACATATGACTGATGTTGCCTGCGAGCAGGGCATTGCAAAAAGACTGTACCAGCAATTCATACTGACAGTATTAAAATGGGACATGGCAAGCCTTGCTATTAGAAGTAATTGTACAAATATTTGAAGGTTTTTTTTTTTTTTTTTGGTTTTTTTTTAAAAAAAAAAAAAAAAAAAATGACATGGGGGAAAGGCAATCCAAATCCACAGAGCAAGAAGTAAGCTACTACACGCAAGCTTCTCCCAAGTTAATTCTCCTTGTAATTGAATATTGATTGGTATACTCAATGTTTAGAAACATGAAATATTGGGGTAGAGGGGAGAAGGAAGGGACAACACATTTAGAACATGGAATTTTGTTTAAATCTATATTTTCTTCCTATGATGAGCCAGAAATACTGTAATAAATAGGACAGTGCGGTATATATAACATTTTGCCTTGCATTGTATTAGCAATTCTGTCAGAGATGACCTGGAAATGTTAACCACACACTTTTTTCACCCTTCACCTAAAGCAGGATTTTTCGTAACCTCTCATCACACCATATACTTGCTATATTTGGTACTTCTCTGCTCCCAATGGGGCTTGCTAAAGAGTATTCTTGGTATTATCCAGGCTTTTCAGATGTAATATATCAAGCTGTTTAGGTTGGGTGGAGTGGGAACAGTATCGGTCAGCTATCCCTATGGTTAAGTAAATCATTTCAAAAAAGGAAGATGTAAAAGCCACGTTCCAAGATCTGTTTTCTGATTCTAAAACATGAGGTACATGCAAGGACTGTGCACATCCCTCCTCTGAAGTGCAGACACAGTAAGGCATCATCTCTTGGCCATGCTGCATCCAGCAAAGGGCAACAAACACTTGAACTGCTCTCCTGGGATTCAAGGGTTCAAGTATGAACTTCAGTGGGAGGTTTCCTATGACCAGGGACTAGTTTGGAAGGAAGCAAAGCACTCCACAGCCATGACAGAGAACATCTGGATGAGCTTTGTTTCATCTATTCCTATCCTCAAGGGAGGAGGGGGAAAGAGGAAGAATTAATTGCAGCTTTGAAGTAGTTATCACTCATATTAATATCTCATTTCTTAAACAGAATCCTTAATGTAACCAGTGTCATATAATCAGGAAGCCACTTATCCCCATCTTCTATAAACCACCATCTACCCCCAGCGTCTGCTACCACCTGCACCATTTTAGGGGAAGGAGTTTCTTCAATCCTTTTGGACACTCACAGTATCCTGAGTTAGCCCTTACATCCTCCAATATGTGGAACTAAAACGAGCCATTTGGAAAAGGGCAGAAAACAACAAAAAAGTGAAAAAAACAACAAAAGCCACCAAATCACAAAAAAGAAGAACCAGCTTTCATTGCTAACAGTGTTTCTGGCCTGGGTAGTCCAAGCAACAACACCAAAATATTAAGGATATAGATCAGAATAAGCAAAAGGGCTGATTCATGGTGTATAGATTGAGAGAGGTGACAGTTTATACATTTTACATACACATGTACGTTGTGTTTTAGAATGAGTGGCAGTGCATGGAAGTTCCACCCAGAGTCAGGAACTTCTCCCCACCCTGTTCCCAAACTTCATGAAAGGGGAAAGAGTGAGCTCAGTCAGATATTGCTTAAGGTCACAGTTATTCTGCAGCATTTCATGTAGTTTCAAAAGCATTTTCCAGACATTTATATACCTGACAACATTTTGTAGTGTGAAGTGTTCCAACTTGGCATTTTTTCCTCTACTCTTGGCAAGCAGGGGAACAAAATTGAGAGAAAGTTGAAAAATGAAGTTTTTGAGAGACACAGTATGTTAGGAATCATTTAATGAATTCAGGTGCTCAACAAGCTACGAGTCAACAAAAATTTGCAAGACATACATATTTCAAAGCACAGGTAAACAGAGCTGCATCCACTTTAAAGTTGTTTCTTGTTGTATAATTGTTATAGTGATCTTCCTGAGCTCTTTGCCCTCTTCTTTTGATCTGTGGTTTACCTGTGGCTGGAAAAACTGGAGGCATTTATATCCTTCTCTCTCCATTTAATGAAAAGAACGGGTTCAAGTCTTGGGCTGAGAAGAGAAACTTCTCTTTGAGCAGCTGCAGCATGCTGTGATCCACAAACCCACTAACAAAGCATTCACAGACCAAAAAGCAAAATCCTCTAACATGTCTGACAAAACATCTCAGAGCAGAATTATATGACTTAAGTGTTAATCGAGTATGAATTGAGTTACTCATCAGCATGGACTTCAAGGAGTATTTGAAGCAAAAGCTCTTAAATCACACTTTAAATCCTGGATTTCTACTGTCCATGTTGTGATGCGAATCATGGATTTGTTTTTGGGGTTTTATTCTGTTTAAAGAAATGTGAAGACAAGATCAGGAGCCTCAAGATTCAAAAATATCAAATAGATGTATGATTAAAGTCCAGCTCAACACCTTAGGGCACATCTTGAGTTGGAGACCTGCAGCAGGAGCAGTTCTGCCACAGACACTGCTATGTGAATTTGAGGGATTCTTCCCATCATCTCTCAATGTGGGCCAAGAAAACTTCTACAATGTGCACGTCTGGCAGTTCTGAGCTAACAGTAACATTGCAGAGGAATTGTAGCGGTGGCAGATTTTCTTGCAGACGGCTGCGCTGAGTTCCAGAAGATAACCCCTAGAAATACTCTGATTTTTCTCAATTTAATTAATTTCAATAAATTTAATCTATATTTATGTGGATTTTAGTCCTAGAATTTGAGCCAAACCCAAGAACTGTTCATTTGTGTCTTCTGGTAAGCTAAGCCACACAAAACCTGAACAGGAGTTCCAGCACTTGATATCATCACCTTTCATACGTTTCATTTTGCTTTTTATTAATTCCTTGCCATGCAACAAAACCACACTGCAAAAGGAACATTGAAATCATGACAAAAAGTCTGTCTTTGTCTGCAGTTTGAGCAGACTGCTTCAGTGAATCAATATTACTATTACAAGCCAGCATAAGCTACCTGAAGTTTAAGGCTACTGAAAAACTACGCATTTTTCTGATGTTAATGCCAATGATGGCAGAAATCCAAGTCTATTTGAAAACCTAGACCTAAGCATCACAGATGATAAAAGCAGCACACAAAAATTAAGGAAAAGAGTCCCATGTTCCAGATATTCTAATCCACAACATAAAATTATTTATGGAAGAGTGTGACTAGGAATTCAGTTACTGTCATTTATCAGATGGTCAAGACAGCACGGAGGTAACCGGCTGCATAACAACAGCACAGGGAAGGCTTCTCAGGGCACCTCTGGTATGAATTCCCTCCAATCCTGTTTTAACCATATTAGGTAAACAGTGCATATTCAAAATCTGCAAAGTGTTGAGTTTTAAAAATCTGACAGAAAGGCGTTCCTGTAGAGATTTCTAATCTATTTCTTTTTAATCTTTCCTTCTAGCCAAGGAAGAGTTCTTTGTACTTGTGGTAACAAAGGAAACATAGAGGTGACAGAAGCATGTCAAAGCTGTTTACATCTCATACAGCCTCATGTGCGGGGCTGCTGCTGGTGGGGCACCTGGAGAAGGCTGCGCTCAGCCCTTGCACAGAGCTCCATCCTCCTGCGAGGAGCTTCACAGCAGGGCAAACCATGCAGAGGGATGCTGAACCCTTCCCTTCCCTCCTCATGCATGGGAAAGCTAATATAAGCAGAAAGAAAATTAAAAAGTAGTGATGCAACAAAGGGTTAATACCATAATTTCAAGGATGCTAAAGTACACGGAGGCAAAGTTACCCCATTTGTAGCCTATGGGCTTTACGATACAGGTAAGTGTGAAACCTGTTGTTACAGTATCGCTTCTGGGAAGATGAGCACATGAGGAAAGTGATTAGATGTATGAATAAATCACAGAACCCAGTGATACTGTATCATATTTAAGGTTACTGAATCAGCACACTGCAAGGCCAAGTATTTCCAAGCAGAAGAACTGAAATGGGGAGGAAAAGAAAAAAAGGAAAAAAAGGCTGAAGGACCAAATAATTTGCTAACCCATGCTGAGACTTTAGCCAGCTGAAAGCCTTGATTATGGCACAAAGAATTAATGATCTGAAAACAATGCAGACCTCTGTGGTACATTATGAAGCTGATGTTCTGCAAAGAGGAGCTTCGGGGACCCTGGTTCTGCAGCCTGCAACACTACATCCAAGTGGGCACAGCACTGCGAGAACCTTCCTAATACTGTACTCAATATAAAGTTAACTTTAATTTTTTTTAGCATCCCTTGTTGACAAGTCACATTGAAAATACTCCAGAACTTAGAAGTACAACAAAAAACTAAAAATTTGGTTTAAGATTAAAAAAGAAATCCCACGTTAGGGATATAATGGATGGGGCAGGGGTTAAACAGGACAGGACAGACAGGAACCTCTCTCTATACCTACATATTCAGGGGTATATTCAGGGGTACTTTTCCCCTAAAGCTGTGCATGAGCCTCCACCACAACACAGAGGCTCTACATGCAGAAAAAATGTGTATATAAAAATACGTATTTTTTTCTGTGGTTCCAAACAATCAGGTCCATTGGTTTTCAGAAGTAAATTAAAAGGTCAGGAAAAGAAGTAGGCATGGACAAGAATTGCAGATGAGCACAGAGAAACAGCAGTGGGATGGGTGCCAGTGGCTGAAAATAGTTACGGGCCCGATCCGGGTCGCGGTTCGAGCGGTGCCGAACTGGAACAGCTCCAATGGGAGCAATGGGTTGGGATGTGGGACAGGAGCGGTACCGGCAGCGAGGTGAGCGCAGCAAGTCGGGACAAGGCATTCCCCTCACAACTGGCCATTGAGAGAGACAGCACCAGGTACGGTGCGCAGCAATCCCTGAAATCTTATCTAATTTCTGGACGAGTTATTACTGGCGTGTTCATCCATCAAGAGGATTTCCAGTCCCCGTGCGCAATATGTACTTCATATTATCGTTTCAGGAAAGAGAGCAGCAACCCTGCTAGAACGTTAACCCAGAACAACAACCAAGAAAGAAGCGGCTACTTTCTTATTTCAAGATTTCTACTCCTAAAAAACAAACGAACAAGAAAGGGTTTGCTCCTGCACATCACCACTTTCTGTTTCAGCAAGACTTTGACAAAAATCTAATTCGCTGGGCTGTGTATCTAATATATTGGGTACTCGAAGTATGACCATCACTCATTAGAAATGTAATTAAAAAGTGACAAAACTGGATTCCCCCTCCCCAGCATGCAGATGAAAACCAGTAACCCTGCCTCTATTTGTAACCATGACAACTATAGAATATTTTATTTCAGTAATATAATTCACACCGAACATTTGCTCATAGGTTTTGTTGTTCAGGGAAAGGTTGACACACTGTGCACACATTTCATAAGCTGCCAGAGACAACAAATACTGAGAACTCGGGCAGTGCTCAGGATCGAGAGCCCTGGATGCATTTCATCGTTCATTTAAGACCCTCTGCAGGAAGCTAAATGAGCACGAACAGAAATTCAGCCAAATTAAGTGTTAATGGTCATTACTTGCAAGACAACTACCTGGTAGAACCAGATGTTTTGTGACTTACATAAGCAGCAACGATGCTCCCGTATTTTAGAGGAGGTAGCAACTCAAACCCTGAACCGCAATTTTTTAATTAAAATATAATATGCATTATTCACTTTCTATTGGAAAATACCCAAAAAGACGTTACGGAGAAATATATCTATACGAAATGAGGCAATGAAAGATGCAGTTTACACATGCTGGCTAAGTCTTGTTCTGGATGGGTCACTAAATTATTTGCATAGCTCCCATATTTCATCTTAAATTGAAGACAACTTCCATAAATACACACAATGAAGACAAGTTATAGGAACAAAAAACCTGTACGTTATTCAGAGATGATTAAACAACCTACTGAGCAGAACTAAAGTTTGACGCAGATAAATGTCAGTGTAAAATATGGGTGTGCTTCGTTTTTCTCCACTTGGGCAAAAAAGAAAACCAAAAGCCATTAGCAGCTTAAAGCAGAAGGTAACAATAACAAAAGCAAGATGCTGTCGCTTTGGGTTGGAGGAAGGGAAATTTACAAGAAGGAAGCTTGCTGGAATACTCTGCCTTCTCTCACGCAGATCATAACATCTATCAAGGAGGATTTAAAGTTTCAGCAGATTGCTAATTATAAGAGACAGTAATACTATTATCTGCAGTCACCTTAAAGCTACAGGAGTTGGATTTTTAACTATCTCAAAACTGACCTCAGAAGGATACCCCGATAAACACTGGGATCGCTGCGAGATGCACCCGTGCCCCCACGCACACCGCTCCGTTGTTTTAAAGCAAGAGTGGGGGAAAGAAAAGTTTTGTCATTTATCATCCAGAGCCACAACTCCCTTCCTCCAGACCTTCTTCCACCCTCGGGGGTGGCAAAGGGACCCAAACCCGAGAGGACGGGGAGCACAGCCCGCATCCTTCACAAGGACAGCCGGGCACGGAGACTCAATGTCAAAAAAGAAATAATACCAAAAGTCGCTTCTGCCTCCCATCCTACACGAGCCCTTCTGCGGACGGGTACCCAGGGGATGNTAATACTATTATCTGCAGTCACCTTAAAGCTACAGGAGTTGGATTTTTAACTATCTCAAAACTGACCTCAGAAGGATACCCCGATAAACACTGGGATCGCTGCGAGATGCACCCGTGCCCCCACGCACACCGCTCCGTTGTTTTAAAGCAAGAGTGGGGGAAAGAAAAGTTTTGTCATTTATCAGAAATACACAATGTTCCATTAAAACAAACCACGCGCCTGCAGCAAACAGCCACACTGGTTTTCTTCATTGATGGAAAAGTGATCAAATCCCCCTTAATGTAGTTCCCAGAGCGCGACATTTTCCTGAACACTTCTCACACACAACAAACAAAAGGTGAGCAGCCAACTGCACAACCAGGGCTCCACAATTTTGAGGGGGGGAGATAAATGAGCCCCCAGCATTCCTGGAGTATTTTCAGCTCAGCAAGTGAAG